>SNQJ01S0008146.1:89031-100903 GCA_010110895.2 Picea sitchensis
ACTACAAATGCATACTAATGCATACTAAATAAACACACTAAGAAACACACTTTTACCTAATGACACATTAGACCAAGTAGATCTTAACTAACTCCTAAGTGTCTAAATATCCTAACATCCCCCCTTAAGAACAACTTGGGATATGATTGAAGGATTTGCAATAGTGACACACTAGGAGAAGGAAGGAGGCATTAGAGCCTATCCCCACTTAATGACAACTTCCTGAACTCCTAACATAGATCGAAGTTTGGAAAACTTAGCTTCTGTAAGAGACTTTGTGAAAATGTCTGCAACTTGATATTTTGCAGGACAAAAGAGGACTTCAATAACTTGATCATGAATGAGCTTTCTGATGAAGTGCATGTGGATCTTGATGTGTTTTCTATGCTGATGTTGAACTAGGTCTTTGGTGAGCTTGATGACACTCTGATTATCACACCAAAGGTTGGTCGGATGCTACTACTAGAATCCAAACTCTGAAAGGATCCGTCGAAGACACAAGGCTTCCTGACTTGCATTTACCATTGCTCGATACTCTTCTTCTGCTGAAGAAAGTGCAATAGTCTGTTTTTTCTTATATGCCCAAGTGACAGGTCCTGAACCAAGGCTGAAAACATAACCTGCAGTAGACTTCCGATCATCAGGGTCACTGGCCCAATCTGAATCAGTGAAACCAACAAATAAAGGAGTCCCCCTTGAACTATAATGTATCCCGAACTGAACTGTACCACTGACATAGTGAAGTATCCTTTTAGCTGCTTTCCAATGGCTTTCATGGGGTGTTTCCATATATTGGACAACAATACCAACAACAAACAAAAGATTAGGACGGGTATGATTCAAGTATAAGAGGCTACCAACTAACTGACGGTACAAGGTGGCATCAACTTCGGGAGAAGTACAGGTGGCAATAAGCTTGACTCCAGACTGTAAGGGAGAAGAAGTTGGTTTACAAGTGTCCATGTGAAAGCGACGAAGAAGGTCACAAGCATACTTAGACTGGGAAAGAAAAATTCTTTCATTGGTTTGCAAAACTTGGAGGCCAAGGAAGTAGTGAAGAAAACCTAAGTCTGTCATTTCAAATTTCTTCTTAAGGCTAGTTTTCACATGGTTTAAAAGTTTTGAGTCACTACCAGTAAGGATAACGTCATCAACATAAAGGACAAGGATTATGAGATGGCTTCCTACTTTCTTGGTATAGACATTAGGATCAGAATGGCATCTAGAGACTCCAGTGGCAATAAGAAATGTGTATATTTTGGCATATCAAGCTTAGGGACCTTTCTTGAGACCATAAAGAGATTTCTTAAGGCGAAAAACAAGGCTAGAGTCATTCTGGACATAGCCAAGAGGTTGTTCCATGTAGATTTCTTCTTGCAAATCTCCATGCAAGAAGGCGGATTTAACATCCATCTGATTGACCTCCCATTGATGTGAGGAAGCAAGGGAAAGAACAAGGCGGATGGAATTCATTTTGGCAACATGGGAAAAGGTTTCATGATAGTCAATTCCTTCAACTTGGGAAAATACTTTAGCAACTAAACGAGCCTTATGTCTTTCAACACTTCCATCTGATGCATACTTAGTTTTGTAGACCCATTTACATCTGACAAGTTTTCTTCCTTTTGGAAGAGGAACAAGATCCCAAGTATCATTTTCCATTAAAGAAGGATACTCTTCATTCACTGTTGTATCCCAATCTGGATGACTTGAAGCTTCTGCAGATGTATCTGGATCATGAGTTTATGAAACTTGAGCCAAAAGAGAAGAGGCTTGCTGGAACTGTGAATGTGTCAGATGTTGATCTGAAGGATCACCGACAAGATCACCAGCTTCTTCTCGTGTTGAACGAACCCATCTAGGAAGCGTTGGAACTGGTGTTGGTTCAGGTTCAAAGGAATCATCTAGAGGAGGGTGAGCATGTGGAGGTGGATTTTCATCCTCACTTTCATCATCTGAAGAAGAAACCAGATCAAAAGAAGGCACAAATGTCGAATATGTCTCACGGGTCAAAGAAGGCACAATCGCCGAATTAGGCTCGCAGGCCAAAGAAGGCACAAATGTCGAATTAGGCTTGCAGGCCAAGAGATTTTCATCAAATTTGACATCTCTTCTAATAATAATTTATTACAATGTGATTGAAGAAGTCTGTAACCTTTGACATCTTCAGAATAACCAACAAATATACACTTCTCACTTTAAGGATGCAATGCTTTCCTTTTCTCATCAGGAATGTGAGCCCATGCTATACTGCCAAATACACGGAAGTGTCTAACATCTGGTTTAATTTTATTCCAAGCTTCTTCCGATGTTATATTTTTAAGATCCTTTGTGGGAGTGTGATTTACTATGTAATTTGCACAGTTGATGGATTATGCCCAATACTTTAGACTTAATCCCTTAGATTGGATCATACAATTAGCCATTTCTTTTAATGTGTGGTTCTTTCTCTCAACAACACCATTTTGTTTTTGTGTATATGGAAAAGTGTGTTACATTTGGATTCCCTGTGTAATGCAGTAATTTGTAAACTTATTTTTCACATATTTGCCTCCATTCTTTGTTCTTAACCTTTGAATTTGATGTCTAGATTGCTTTTCTACAAGGGCCTTGTAGGCCAAAAACTTGTCAAAAACTTCTCTCTTAAGTTTTAAGAAGTAAACCCAAGTATGTATGGAAAAGTCATCAATGAAAGTTAAGAAATACTTGCACCCAGAAAAAGAAGGAGAAGAAAGTGGACCACACAAATCACTGTGAACATGCTGCAAGGACCTGAGGCATGCCAAGAGGCACGTTTTTCAAAACTATCCTGATGATGCTTGCCGAGAACACAACTGGCACAAACACCATCTCTACATGAAACAAGAGTAAGACCAGTCACCATCTGTTGATTACATAGTTTCTACAATGAGCGATAGTTTAGATGACCAAACCACTCATGCCAAAGTTTTGCTTAAGTCATCGCTGTGAGCAACAAAAAATGATGAAAAAGATGATGACCCAAAGTTTTCAAACTTGTACAAACAGGTAATATCATCAGCAATTCCAGTTGCAAGAACATGATTAGGATCTTTTAGATCCTTGATTACAACTTGGTGAGGTGAAAACTCTACGGTTTTACCTTCACCTGAATGAGTGATTTGATATATTGATAGCAGGTTACAAGAAAGACTTGGAACACATAATATATCATTTAAATGGCCATTTTCTACTTGTACTCTTCTTGATCCTTCAACACTAAGAGATCTATCATCACCAACAAATATTTTCTTGGTGTTACATTCATTTAGAGTAGAAAATATGTCTCTATCCTTAGCCATATGATAAGATTCTCCATAATCAATAAGCCACTTATCAGAAGTAGAAGTAGAAGGTGTATTGAAGGAGAAACCAGAAGAAGAAAGTGCATGTCCATGAGAAGAAGAAGAAGTAGGATCATTATTGATGTTGTGCTTCTTCATCACTGCTTCTAAAGCTGCCATCTTCTTGAAACATTTGGACTCATCATGACCATCTTTATCACAAAAGTTGCAATGTCTGTCAGTCTTCTTATTTTTATATTTTGCTCCTTTGTCTCCATTCGGAGAAAAAGTTGTCTGAGTGGGTTTGGGACCCTTATATTGCTTGTTGTTGTGGCGATGATGTTTCTTCTTGAGATTATTGGGTTTATCTTTCTGCTGGGAAACTAAGGCTTTGTTGGAGGTACCTATAGTGTTCATCACTCCAATTTGTACAAGCTTATCTTCCTCTCTAATCAAAGCAACACAAAAGGAATCAAGAGTGGGTTTTTCATAAGCTTTCCCTAGAGCCTCTCTCATGGCATAAAAGGTAGATACAAAGACAAAATATGCACTACCTAGCTTAGAAAGAATAAGATAGATGCAACACTCTTCCTCCATTTTTATCTTACATTCTTCACATAAAATTCTATGTGTTTTAAACCTAGATAGACAGTCTCCAAGGCAAGAAAAATAACTTGGACTCAAGGCCAGTACTTGATTTTCGAAGTGTTGTGCTCAAATAATATTGAGTTTACCAAACACAGATTCAATCTTGTCCCAAGCTTCTTTAGGGTCATCAATTTCTTGGAGGTGGTATCTTAAATCAGGAGAGATGGACATTCTGATTAGTCCACGTGCTTCATCAATCCTATTAGCCCATTTGTCTTTCTTATCATCATTAGTGGGTTCTTTTTCCTTTCCCAAGGTAATMTGGTACAAGCCTTTACTTCTTAATAAATCTTCCATATGAGATTTCCATTGGAAGTAGTTGGTGTTGGTAAGAAAAACATTACTTGTAGAAGCCATATTAAATATGCAGATAATATGGATTTAAAAACTAAAAATGATGATATGGATGGAAAGAGCTCGGAAATTTATGCAGTTAAAAAAAAACGACACTGAAAATAGACTTCGTATGTGAGAGTTATGCCCTTTTAAAAAAAGACATAAACGGTAACCAAATCACCATGTGCTAGTGTAAGTTGCTTTAT
The DNA here is from genome assembly GCA_010110895.2 of Picea sitchensis. Classification (NCBI taxonomy): domain Eukaryota; kingdom Viridiplantae; phylum Streptophyta; class Pinopsida; order Pinales; family Pinaceae; genus Picea; species Picea sitchensis. Next base: position 93,524 of record SNQJ01S0008146.1, read on the forward strand.
GAAGCGACCCAATTTTATAAAGAGAAGTGGGGATCACTTTTACAATGAAGTTACTTTATAACCGAAAATTTGCATGAAAAATAAATAACTCTAAAATAAAATATTAAAGCTACTTATAGTGATTCACTTTTATACTTGAAGTGAAATACACTTTACAATTTTAGCATGAACTTTTTCAAAAAAGGTAACAAAAGAGAGACTTGAACTCAAGACCTCTTACTTAATAAGACAATTTTTAACCAAATGGTCTAGAAAAACATATTGTAATGTTTAGAAGGAGGATTGGGGTTGTTTTTGTTGAAGACGACCTTGGAGAGCATGCTAAAAAAAAACTATTTTAACACAAGAAAAAAAATTCGTTTCTCGATGACAACAAGGGTTAGATCTCGGTTAGCTTACCCAAAAGATGCACCTTTTCCTATCTAATTTTTATTTGCCGAGATCGCACAAGGAACGGGGCAAAGAGAATACGTAGATCTAAAATAGTAGCAACCTGGAAACAAATAATATCAAACCGAAATAAAACCAAAATAAAACTTTGTAGAAATTTAAAAAATGTGTATTCAGGCTTTATACCTCAAGATCTAACTGTAATGGTCGTATCTTGGGCAAACTGAAACCTTTTCGAGTGAAACAAAAATTATTCCTGATTGAAACGAGTTCTCCGTACATAAAAGAATAGTCCTCTCAGCCCATAAATGTATGAAACTGACATAAAATGGAGATGAGGAAACTCGGCTTCACGATCTTGATCTACAACAGGAACGAGTCTTCAAACAGGCTCCTATACCATGTTCGAAAACATAGATATTCCAACAAAGGATGAACACCTTCAATAACCACTCACATAACCATATCAAAGATCAGCACACTGATGTTTTCACATGGTAAAACCCCTATGGGGAAACATCCACGGCCCCAACCAATGCGGCCACTTGGAGCAGTTTATTAATACAAAGAAAAATATTGTAGAGAGATTTTACAAGAGATTTTCTCACAATCGATCATCGGAAAATGACCCTCCATGCTCCTTAAATAGAGATCATGGACCAATCAGGTGTTAAGCCATAGATCAATGGCCATTAAGATCGAGGAGAGTATGAACCGTCGGATCACTCGATGTCGAGAACATATCTTGACCGTCAGATTTCCTAACTACAAATGCATACTAATGAATACTAAATAAATAAATTAAGAAACACACTTTTACCTAACGACACATTTGACCAAGTAGATCTTAACTAACTCCTAAGTGTCTAAATATCCTAACAAAATCTGCATCAATACCGAATAAACAACGTAGTAAGACGCCGATAGTACTAGTACAAGAAGATATTCCAAGAGTGTCCTCATTAAGGCCGATATTTACAAGAGATTACATACCACCGAGGAAGGATACAATGAAGTCAATCAACTTGTCGAAAGATGCTAAGTACGAGCTTGTGGATCTAGAAATCCCACTTGGAGTGATTGTGGAGGAAGATATGTTAGGCTAGATACTGATTTTAAAGTATGCAGACCATGATATTACAGATGAGAATAAATTTCCAGAGCTAGCTTCGAGGATTTAATTAAAGAGGTACCCCTGTGAAGAGACAAATATGGTTGTGATAGATCCATATATATGGGAAACATGATTGCAGGAAGCTATAATTATGAACTTATTCGACATACCACACTTCGGGAGGAGTGCAGACATTAACACATGTGTGAAGTGTTAGGATATTTAGACACTTGGGAGTTAGTTAAGATCTACTTGGTCTAATGTGTTGTTAGGTAAAATTATGTTTCTTAATGTTTTTATTTAGTATGCATTAGTATGGATTTGTAGTTAGGAAATCCGATGGTCACAATATGTTCCCGACATAGAGTGATCCAATGGTTCATATTCTCCTCGATATTAACAACTACATTGATTTGTGGATTAAATTATGATTGGTCCATGATATCTATTTAAAGAGAATGGAGGTTCATTTGCTGATGATCGATTGTGAGAAACTCTCTTGTAAAATCTCTTTGTAATATTTTTCTTTTTCATTAATAAACTGCTCCAAGTGGCCGCATTGGCAGGGGTCGTGGATGTTTCCCTATAGGGTTTTACGACGTCAAAAAATTGGTGTGTTTATCTTTGATCTGGTTGTGAGTGATTACTGAAGGTGTTCCTTCTCTGTTGGAATACTTGTGTTGTTGAACATGGTATCAGAGCCTGTTTGAAGACCCGCTCTCATTTTAGATCGAGATCATGAAGTTGAGTTTCCTCATCTATAGTTTCTACCATTGCCGTTCATTTTTTGGGTTGAGAGGACTCTTCCATTGTGTATGGAGCACTCATTTTAGTAAGGAACGCTTTTTTTTTCACTCAAAAAGGTTTTTGTTTCCCAAGATATGACCATTTTAGTCAGATCCAGAGGTATAAATCCTGAATATGCCCTTTTAAATTTTTTGCAGAGTATTATTTCGGTTTTATATTGATTGTTTCCAGGTTGCTAAGATTTTATATGTGCATATTCTCTTTTCCCTGTGCCCTATGAGATTTCAATTAGAAACAAATAGGAAAATGTGGATTTTCCGAGTAAGTTAACCGAGATCTAACCCTTATTGTCATCGAGAAGCAATTTTTTTTTCTTGTATGAAAATAGTTTTTTATGAGCATGCTCTCCAAGGTCGTCTTCCACAACAACAACAAAAACAAGAACAATCCTCCTTATAAATAATACAATATGTTTTTCTAGCTCACTTGGTTAAAATTTACTTTATTAAGTAAGAGGTCTTGAGTTCAAGTCTCTTTTATGTTACTTTTTTGAAAATTTTCATGCATCCATTGTAAAGTGTATTTCACTTCCAATATAAAAGTGAATCACTATAAATAGCTTTAATATTTTATTTTAAAGTTATTTATTTTTCATGCAACTTTATTTTATAAAGTAACTTCATTGTAAAAGTGATCCCCGCTTCTTTTTATAAAAGTGGGTCACTTCATAAAGAAACTTATTTTTAAAAGTGAGGGCATAACTTTCACATCCAAAGTCCATTTTCGGTGCATTTTTGTTTTAAACTGCCTAATTTTTAGAGATCTTTCCATCCATATCATCAATTTTAGTTTTTTAAATTCATATTATCTACATATTTAATATGGCTTCTTCCAGTGATCTTTTGCTTACCAACACCAACTACTTCCAATGAAAATCCCATGTGAAGGATTTATTAAGAAGTAAATGAATGTACTGGATTACCTTGGGAAAGGAAAAAGAACTCACTGATGAAGAAAATAAAGTCAAATAGGCTAATATGAATGATGAATCATGTGGAATGATCATAATATCCATCTCTCTTGATTTAAGGTTCCACCTTCAAGAAATTGATGACCCCGATGAAGCTTGAGAAAATATTGAATCTGCGTTTGGTAAACATAATATTATTCGAGCACATTAGTTAGAAAATCAGATATTAACTTTAAGTCCAAATGGTTTTTCTTGCATTGAATACTATTTATCTAAGTTTAAAACACTCATAATTTTATGTGAAGAGTGTACTATAAAGATGGAGGAAGAGCGTTGCATATATATTATTATTTATAAGCTACGTAGTGCATATTTTATGTTTATATCTAACTTTTATGCCATGAGAGAGGCTACAGGGAAATATTATAAAAAAACCACTCTTGAGTCCTTTTGTGATGCTTTGATTAGAGAGAAATATAAGCTTGTACAACTTCAAGTGATCAACACTGCAAGTACCTCCAACAAATCCTTAGTCGCCCAATAGAAAGATAAACCAAATAATTCCAAGAAGAAACATCCTCACCACAGAAAAATGAAAAACAAGGGTCCAAAACCAACTCAGACAGCTTCAACGCCTAATGGTGACAAATAAGAAAAATCTAAAAATAAGAAGACTGACAGACATTGAAACTTTTGTGGGAAAGATGGTCATGATGATTCCAAATGTTTCAAGAAGATGGCATCTTTAGAAGCAATGATGAAGAAACACAACATCAATATTGATTCTACTTCTTCTTCTTCTTCTCATGGACATGCACTTTTTGCTTCTGGTTTCTCCTTCAATGCAACTTCTACTTATTCTTTTGATGAGTGGCTTATTGATTCTTAAGCATCGTATCATGCAACACTAAGAAAATATTTGTTGGTGATGATAGATCTCTTAGTGTTGTAGGATTTATAATAGTTCAAGTAGATAATGGTCATTTTAATTATATATTACGTGTTCCAAGTCTTTCTTGTAACCTTCTATCACTATATCAAATCACTCATTCATGTGAAGGTAAAATCGTAGAGTTTTCACCTCACCAAGTTGCAATCAAGGATCTAAAATATCCTAAGCATGTTCTTGCAACTCGAATTGCTGATGATATTACTAGGTTGTACAAGTTTGACAACTTTGGGTCATCATATTTTCCATTAGTTTTTGTTGCTCATAGTGATGACTTGAGCAAACTTTGGCATGAGTAGTTTGGTCATCTAAAATATTTCTCATTGTAGCAACTGTGTAATCAATAGATGGTGACTGGTCTTCCTCTTGTTTCATGCAGAGATGGTGTTTGTGTAGGTTGTGTTTTCGTCAAACATAATCAGGAAAGTTTTGAAACACATGTGTCTTAGCATGCCTCAAGCCCTTTTCATCTTGTTCATAGTGACTTGTGTGGTCCACTTTCTTATCCTTCTTTTTCTGGGTGCAAGTAGTTTTTAACTTTCATTGATGACTTTTCCATATGTCCGTACTTGGGTTTAATTCTTAAAAATTAAGAGTAATGTTTTTGATAATTTTTCGGCCTACAAGGCCCTTGTAGAAAAGAAATATGGACATCAATTTCAAAGGTTCAAAATAGATAATGGAGGAGAATATGTGAAAAATAATTTTACAAGTTACTGCACTACATAGGGCATCCAAATGAAACACATTGTTCCATATACACCATAACAAAATGGTGTTGTTAAGAGAAAGAACCGCACATTAAAAGAAATGGCTAATTGTATGATCCAATCTAAGGGATTAAGTCTAAAGTATTGGGCATAAGCCATCAACTGTGAAAATTACACAGTAAATCACACTCCCAAAAAGGCTCTTAAAAATATGACATTGGAAGAATCATGGACTAAAATTAGACCAGATGTAATTCACTTCCGTGTATCTGGCAGTATAGCATGGGATCACATTCCCGATGAGAAAAGAAAAGCATTGCAACCTAAAAGTGAGAAGTGTGTATTTGTTGGCTATTCTGAAGATGTCAAAGGTTAGATACTTCTTCAACCACATTGTAATGAAATTATTATTAGAAGAGATGTTAAGTTTGATAAAAATATCTTGGCATGCGAGCCTAATTCGATGATTGTCCCTTCTTCGGCTTGCGATCCATCTTCAAAATTTGTGCCTTCTTTTGTTCCTATTCTGCTTTCCTCTTCATATGATGACGGTGAGGATGAAAATCCACCTCCACCTGCTCACATTACTCCATATGATTCCATTGAACCCGAACCAACACCAACACCATCGCTTTCTATATGGGTTCGTTCAACATGAGAAGTAGCTGGTGATCTTGTCCATGATCCTTCAGATCAACGTCAAACACGTTCTCAGTTCCAATGAGCCTCTTCTCTTTTGGCTCAAGTTTCAGAGAATCATGATCTAGAGACATTTGTAGAAGCTTCAGGTAATCCAGATTATGATACAACAATGAAAGAAGAGTATTGTTCTTTAATGGAAAATGATACTTGGGATCTTGTACCTCTTCCAAAAGGAATAAAAAATGTCATATGTAAATGGTTCCATAGAACTAAGTATGCATCATATGGAAGTTTTGAAAGACACAAGGCTTGGTTAGTTGCCAAAGGATTTTTCCAAGTTGAAGGAATTGAATATAATGAAACCAACTTTGCCCCTGTAGCCAAAATGAATTCCATCCTCCTTGTTATTTCCCTTGTTTCCTCACATAAATGGGAGGTCCATCATATGGATGTTAGATCCACCTTATTGCACGGGGATTTTCAAGAAGAAATCTACATGGAACAACCTCCTGGCTATGTCCATAATGACTCTAGCCTTGTTTATTTCCTTAAGAAATCTCTTTATGGTCTTAAGCAAGATCCCCGATCTTGGTATGCCAAAATGGAAAAATTTCTTATTGACACCAGATTTTATAGATGCCATTATGATCCTAATGTCTATACCAAGAAAGTAGGAAGACATCTCATAGTCCTTGTCCTTTATGTTGATGACCTTCACCTTACTTGTAGTGATCAGGGGATCAAATTTTGCTCAATTTTCAAAGTACTCGGAATGCGATGAAAATAGTGCCATTGCATCCGTCTCATCTTCTTGATTCCAGCGGTATATTTACTTTGTCAAATGGACGCTGTATGGAGAAGATATCGCGATATGTTCGCCAAGGCAAACATACAAAAAATTTGGATGCTGACTGTACCTGTCCGTACACTCTGTACGGTGACGTGGCAGGGCCATACCGTCCGTATGATGACGTGTCAGGTGGATGACATGGCACGCTTTCATTGGTTGATGGTTATCGAATCGGGGAATGACACGTGTCGTTGGTGGCCAATGATGTGAGGACACGTGGCCCAATCCATTGGCGCCACGTGTCACTCGTTGACTGGTTGATATGGTTATGTAAAACTAATGGAGGCTGTAGGGTTCGACCCCCGGAACTCCCACAGCACAAACCTTTACAAACCTCTACTAACCATTATGCCACCCATTGTTCCTTGTCATATATGTCTATGCATATATATTTATTGTGGTGCATTGTATTAAATGGAAAGGGGTCGGGCCGAGGCTTAGCCCCGGCCCGTGGACATTGGCATTGTAATATAACCGTGTTATATAGTCGACAGTTGGAAAATGCGCGTGGTCTATATTACATAACCCGTATACCAAACAGTTGACCCGTGGTCTCATTGCATATAACCACTATATATTATATGGTGTGCATGGTAACGGTTGGCGCAGGGTTTATAACCCATAGCCCATGGTTTATATGTGTTGCGCCATGTGCCCGAGACCTAGAGCAAAAGTTCCAACAGTTGTAACTGTTAACCACATTTTTATGAGCGCGCGGTCCTATGACCATTCATACGCCCAGGTGCCAAGGCGGTTAGGGGCTGGCGCGCCCTTAACCGTTCTACGGTTTGCACCATTGGCGCGGTTGCACCCGGTGCTGGGTTTTTGCGCTTAAAAGAGCATGTGAGCCAGGTTCAAGAGGAAAGGGGTGCGAATTGTAGAACCAGAGACAACAAGCTTGAAGAGGGAGACTTCCAGGAGGCCTAACTTCTTCATTTTTCGACCGATTGAGGTGCTGAAAGAGCCCAGACAGGGGTTTTGGGACGCTGGGAAGCCATTGGAGTAGTC
>SNQJ01S0008146.1:100913-116753 GCA_010110895.2 Picea sitchensis
GGCAGAGAGCATCAAACATGCGGTTGAAGGGGTCTATAACATTATTCCAAAAGTGCTAAGGGAAGAAGGCGCCCCACTGGAGGAACATGTTACAAAGATGAGCAAATCCATTCAGGGCTTTCAAACAAAGATCACCAACTTAGAGGCATGACAAATACCAGGTACTCCCCCGAAGGAAAGGGAGAAAATAAAAAATATGTCCACCACAAGCATAAAGAACATCAAGAGCATGGAAGTAGAATGCATTAATTTGTATTCACAAAGCATGGGAATTTGGATGAAACTAACTGAAGATGTGGAGTTATAGGAAATTGGCCAGAAGATACATGTTGCGTAGGATAAGGCACAAAAGTTAAATAGTAATGAGTACATTACTTCTAGTAGAGGTGGTAACAAAAATGGATGAAAACATGAAGCTATATTCATAAATAAATTAGCTAAGGGTAGAGTAGTAGTCTCACATGCAACATATTGAGGTATTGCAAGAAGAATCCTATAAGGTGACCACAGAGTTAGTAGCCACTCAAGGAAATGGAAGACTCACTTAATGACAAAAGAGGCCAAGGAAATTGTTCAGCTAGAAGCACGAGTCCGAGAAAAAGTTGCAATGACCAACGATACACTACATAAGTTCTTGGGAACCTGGAAGCAGGCTTGACATGGCTCGGGATGAGCCACATGTTAGTTTTCGGTGCCTGATGGAACATGATATTTTTTATAAGTCTTGGGAATTGGGAAGGAATGGATCGCACAACATTTTAGCTAAGGAGCATCACATGCACAAAACAGTTGGAGCATGTTCGAGAATCAACACACAAAAGGTGGAAAGTAGTTAGGATTTTGGGGACATTATTTCCACTTTGTAACCTTTTTGTAACATGATTATCCCTATTGTAGATTTAAATTGTAATGGGTTTTTGGGTAGAAGTAGTTTTGGAGAGATATTAAGTGAAGAATTGGCTAAGTGTTCGGGTGTTTTGAGTGATGACTGAGGTTTTCAAGAGTTAGGATCACACTACAATAGAACAACTGAGGAAATTTTGGGTAATTTCAACTGATATATATTATTGTAAGTGCAGTGCACATCTGTAAGGAGATTGTGAATGAATAAAATAAGAAACCAATCGTTGTGGACATAGCCCAATTTGGGATGAACCACATTAAAACATTATGTCTTGATGTGTTGTTTGTATGTGTTATGTTTTTTATGCATATGATGTTTAGTGTTACTGTGTAGTGATGAAAAATGTTTAGTATTATGAATATGTCATTGGCATATGATGTTACGATCCTGCACACTTAAGTTAATGAAGAATGAATGAATTTTTAGTGGAGTAATGTCGTGCACATGGTATATTGAATGATAGTTAAAGGTTAATTAACATAAACTGTGCACACAACGGATGAATGGATAATGCATAGTATGGTTATGGTGAATTCCTCACTTCCCCTAATCAATGTAGAAAATTGGTTCTTACAGCCCCTCTAACACCATAATGACCTTTTTTGAGCAGACTTTCCATGCGATGGGAACCAATGATATCAGGTGAACCGATGGTGATGGCTTGGAACTTATATTGGTGGCTCTCTTGGTCAAATTGCATGGTTAATTCCCTAAAATCCGTGAGAATGGGACCCAAAGTCCTTAGCCAGTTTGCACCCAACACAATGTCACAACTGCCCATATCAATAGCAAACATATGAGATTTCAGGTGGTAGTCACCAATTTGGAGACACATTTTCACAACGCCCTCCACATTTCATGGAGCCACCATTGGCAATCATGATTTGGAAATTATTGACGACATGGATGTAGCAATGGGTTTCTTGGGCAATGCGACGATGAATAAAATTATGGGTGCTTCCACTATCAACCAAAATGTTGACCTTCTGATGCTTGATGTAACCGATTAGCTTGAGGATTTGGGGAGTGGATAAGCCAGTGAGAGCATTGAGGGAAATGACCAGTTCTACTTTAGGAGGGTTTGAGGGAGGGGTTATGTCAGTGGTTTCAAGTGACTCAGACACAAGGGGAGTTTCAACATCCTCTTGCGAAATATCCTTGGAGATGGCCATAAAAATATTTTGTTTCTTACACTTGTGGCCCRGGAAATATTTGTCATCACAATTATAACAAAGGCCTTTGAGTTGGCGTTCAACCATTTYAGCCCTGGTCAATTTTTGGATCTTTAGTGGAGTGGAGGGWGTAGTGGGATTTACTGGTTTAGGGTGAGGGATAAAGGAGGGTTTCTRATTTTGAGAAGATACAACCTGTTGTGATTCTTTATCTCTTTTAGTAGCCTCCACCCAACTCTGAGGCCAAGCCATGAGGACATGGTCCCAAATCTCATTTTTGAGGTCACTGATAAAAACACTCTTGGAAAAAGGCATCATACATGCCCTTTGTCAGAAAATCCATGCGCTCAAAGGAAGATATAAAGTATTCCATTGTTCCTATCTATTTCAACATTGTCAAACAACCCAAATGGTTGGTGTCAGTGTCAAAGTGTTCATAAATTTCTTCCACAAAGTGTGTCCAAGCAATATACCCTTGACAGGAAGTTTTTCTCCATTGCCACCATTACCGACGTTCTTGATCTAGATGGAGAACACCATACCAGAGTTTGGCCAAGTCATCTGTAATGCCATATAAAAAGAAATAATGTTCCATTTGGGTTACCCAACTAGTGGGGTCCGAGCCATCAAATTTGGTCACATCCACCCATGAAAGGCGTAGGTCATGTTGAAAGTGATGGTGCTGAAAGTTATGGGAATGAGAGGAATGTTCACCTTCAGTATGTGGAGGTGAGTCAGAGGAAGAGTTATCTATAGGGATATGAAGCTTGGTGCAAAGTGTCAAAAAGATAGATTCAAGATGGGTGGTCAGGTCTTGCTTGATTTCCTCCTTTGAGGATTGCATGGTTGTATTGATGGTGACAACAGTGGCACTAAGTTGTTTCACTTCTTGTTGGGTCTCGGTGAGACTAGATTTCAACAAAATATTTTCCTAAAAATGATATGTATGAATGTGATAAGGGAGAAGAGATGAATCCAATGGAATAGGTCTCAAATAATGGTGAAACAATTTCTAGACTTTTTTTTTTTTTACACCTGCGGAGTTATACTCCGGTCTGAAGAATACTGCAGTGATGAATTTCCCAAATGCTTAACTAGGAAGAAATGTGTAGTTACTTGGAAACCCGAACACAGTTGTGCGGCAATAGATCCTGTCTGTTTTAATTTGTTTATGTTTCTGTCCCCAAGGATTAGGTATTCAAGGGTTCTACAAACAAGGGTTTGCCTTGTGCTATAGCTCTCTGATATACGTGTGGGGTCCAACAGTAGAAATCGTCCCAATATCTCAGGGCACTAAATAAGGAGGATAGACCATACCCTTATCTGTACTACCCGATTACCCAGGTACTAGAGAGTATCTTCCTGAGTGTTGTTCTCAGTGGCACTATAATAGTTAGGCGGTCGATCGGTTTATCTAAAGAGGGCTTCAGGAAATCTAGGCCGATCTGTACATAGGTGTTGTTTGATGCGCTACCACTCGAAGGGGTACCAACAAGGGTTACAAGGGTGACCAACAGATGTGCGCTTAAGAACCACTTGTATTTTCTACATGTATGAATCCCTCAACCATAGGTTTATGCGCGTAACAACATATATCTGTGGCTTAAAGACGTCAGAATACGTCGCTACTTTGAAAAAAAATTACCCACAATTTCTGCCAAGGAAAGTGCTATGATACCATTTGTAATATACCAAATATAAAAAGTATGCAGAACATAAATAAAATGATAGAAATGGTAGAATATCAACAATATAACCGGAATAATCACCACAATAACACTGAAATGATATAATAATAACAACATAAATAACACTTTGATTCTGAGAGAAATGTTCATGGGCCTCTTCGATGGGGAAACCTCCAGTCGAGTAGAGCTCTATTACAATAATCTCCAAGCTAGGGTTCTCATACCCTCGACTCCTATTTATACTAAATATGTCTATCAAAAGAAGCATCTAGAGGAAGATCCTTCTAGAAGCGGAAGATTCTATTAGGTCTTCTTACATTCGACGTATACTATTTTATTGCAAGGCCTTATTAATATTGACCTTTATTACATCCAAATATATTGTTCTACCTATGTGCGGGTTAGGACCCTAACAGAACATTGGGACACCCGATTCCCCAAAGAATGTTAAGATAGGTTCCCAATGTATTTATGAAGAAAAGTTGAAATTCACTGAGTTACTTCATGAATTTCAAGATGTTTTTTTCTTGGTGTTATGAGGATCTTGATGGTTTTGATTGTGCTCTTATACAACATGCCATTCCTATCAAGGAAATCATAAAACTAGTCAGGCAAAAAAAAAGGCATGTTAACCCTACACTTGAAGCGATTATTCGGAAGGAGTTGGAAAAAATCTTGAAGGCTAGGACAATTTTCCATGTTAAGTATTCTGAGTGGGTTTCCAATTTGGTTCCCATTTAGAAAAAAAACTGTTCATATCCGATTGTGCGTTGATTTCCACGCATTAAAAATAACAAGCATAAAACACAATTTTCCTCTCCCTTATATGGAAATGATTTTGTAGCAAGTTGCAGGGTCACAGATGATGTCCTTACTTGACAATTTTTATGGTTTTAATCATATCAAGGTAAAAAGGACAAATAAATTCAAAACCACTTTCATTACACATTGGGGCACATTTTCTTATGAACACATGCCTTTTGGATTATCTAATGTAGGTGCCACTTTCCAAAGAGATATGCAGATAGATTTTGATGATCTAATTGGTAAGATTATTCAGATTTATCTTGATGACTTGACTATGTATTCAAAGAACCGATTGGGTCATTTTGGTCATCTTAGAAATATTCTCATCCGATTCATGAAAGCTCCATGGGAATAGTGTATCTGATTCATGAATAAGCATAGATCCTGAAAGGATTGTTGCTATTCTAAACCTTCCTTCTCCTACTTCCAAAAAGGAGGTTCAAACCTTTATGGGAATTATAAACTTTTTCCGTAGGTTTGTTCCCGATTTTGCTGTAATGGTCAAACCAATTCACAATATTCTCAAGTAAGATAGCTTCTTTTCTTGGAATGATGACGTCAAGAATGATTTTGTGGGGATTAAAAAGGCAATCAGTTCCGTACCGATTTTGGCGAAGCCGGATTTTGAGAAAGAGTTTATTATATATACTAATGCCACAGAGGAAATAGTCTCTGTTATCGTCATACAATGTGATTACCAGCGTAATGAAAAAGTAGTAGCTTACATGAGTCAAATCTTATCAGATGATGAACTCAAATATTCTTATATTGAAAAACATGCTTTCTCTCATGTTAAAGTTGTGGAGGATTTTTTCCACTTTATCTTAGGTAAGCACACGCTGGTAAAAGTCCCTTTACTCGCTGTCAAGTTTTTTCTCTCACAGACTTATCGGTCCAATTAATCCTCCATCTTCAGTAGGGCATGTTTTCATCTTGAAAACCACGGATTATTTTATGAATTGGACTGAAGTTGTCCCACTTAAACATTTACAGGATGAGCAGGTTATTGCTTTCCTTGAAAATAATATTTTTGCTAGATTTGGCCTTCCTTTAGAAATTATTACACACAACGGTCCTGCTTTTATTTCTGCTAAGCTGACTCAGTTTCTAGCTAAACTAGGAGTTAAATATTTTTACCTCATCATCTTATTATCCTCAAGGAAATGGGCAAGCCGAGTCTACCAACAAAAATATGGTTAGAATTATCAAGAGGCTCATTGAAGATAAGCCTCGTCAATGGAACACCCTCCTCACTTACGCCCTTTGGGAAGATCACACTACTACAAAGGTGAGCATAGGTTGCACCCCATTTCATCTTGTTTATGGTCAAGAATCCATTTTGCCTATCGAGCTGGAACTTTCTTCTCTATGGCTCATGCTATAGATTGAAGAATTGAATTCTTCTAATATCTCTCAAAGAAAAAATGCACTATTGTCTTTAGAGGAAAAAAGGATGTTTGCCTTGGAGAACATAAAGAGAAGACAACAAACTGTAAATAAATGTTTCAATAAAAGAGCAAAATCTATTAGATTTAAGGTCGATGAGAAATTTTTACTATGGGATTTATCTCACGCTAATAGTGGGAGGCATTCAAAGTTTCAAAAGTTATGGCTGGGTCCTTTTAAAATCGTTTTTTTCATAGGCACAAATTCTTATATTCTAAAGGACTTGGAAGAACAATTGTTTTCCTATAGCACCAACGATTCCCACTTGAAACACTATGTGGAACCAATTTGAAAGTTTAAATGTTGTATGGAAATACTTACGTATTATAGTTTTTGTTTCACTGCTTGATCTTTCTTTGCTATTTTAGTTTTCTGATGTTTCATTATTTTGTTTATTTCTTTTATTGATTTCTTTTCTTTTCAGAAATAAAGTTCTGGATCAATTTTTCCACAAAAATGCTATTCTGCAAGTATTGTTAATCAATAACAATCAGGTTACATAGCTGTCATGATGTTCCTCCTTGAAGACATCATTGAAATTTCTATCTTCTTCCAGTACTACTTTTAGATAAGATAATTGGTTTTTCATCAATAATTTATGTTTTTATTTTCTTCCCTCTGCCCCGAGATTCAAAAAGAGCACACCAACAAATTTTCTCCTTAAATAAAATAATGCTATACTTTGATTAATTGAATGTTATGCATACAGGGATACTCCCCCCATACGTAACACTTTCCATGAGTTATTCCCAAAATTCCAAACAATTTTTTCTCTTAAACCGCTTGCTTCCCCCTGTTGCATAATCATTCTAGAAAAAATCTTCTTTGATCTAATGTTTTACTTGGTCTACGAAACTAGATATTTTGAGTTCTTAATCTGCTGGAAACAAATTTCCCTGTGGAGTCGCCAGTTTTTTGACGCTTAAAAATGCAACGATGAATACTGTTGTAACCTAGGTCTGCAACCATGCCACTCCTCACTCATTTCCCTATGCCTTCATCAAATTTTCCCTCTTCTGGTTGATAAAGTCAGTTTCCCATCTGTTCAATAACTTGGTTTTCCTTGTTGGATTTCTTGACTGATTCTTTGAGTCAAATTATTTCCATTTTCCTTGAAAGATAATTGCATGTCTGGTTTGAGTTTAAAATACTTATCATCATGTTTTCCACTAATTGAGCATGCAGTAGACCTACCAAGAATTTTCTATGTGCAAGAGACATCCAGGTCCGCTCATTCCTTTGTATGCACAGTAATAAACCATGAGAAAAATGCAACATTCAGATAAGTCCATTTCGGGCTAAGATCATAGGATCAGACAGATTAAAATTTCAACAGTGGAGATCTAGTAGGTCACCCAGATCGACAGTTTTTGTGCATTCATATCCTAGAAGTCGCACAAGGATTAACGACCTAACAGAAGTCCTGAAGAGTTGAAGTGTCGAAGTAACATCAGGCTACCATGTCACTTCGAGACTGTACTACTTCAGGATATTTCCATACAGTTTGCATTAAAAATATCCCAAACCCTGAAGTGTCGAAATAACGAGAGACTGCCACATCACTCCGGGCCTATACTACTCCGAGAGAACTTCATGATTCACAATCCAAAACTCCCGAATCTCAAAGTGCCGAAGCACGTGGAAACCATCAGTTGAGACATGTGACACACTCATCAGTCATGACACATGGCACTCATTTCAAGTCATTTGGTTTCGTCATTCACCCATTTCCACATGACAAGTGCCACCTTTCTTTCCATGACACATGAACAATATGACAACTGGATGCCACATTAGATTCGAGAGATCGTCCTTCGGGGGATTTCCAAGAACATCATTTAGAAACTTTCAAAAGACGAAGTGCCGAAGCAAGTGGCACTCATCCTTCAGGACTCGTGGCGCTCATCTGTGGAGACATGTGGATTCCATATGTTCCTGACATGTGGCACTAATTTCTGGTCATTTGGGTCCCACCATCGCTCATTTTTTAGTGACACATGTCACTTACCTTATGTGACACATCAACAAATATGACATCATATGAAATTATGTCACCACATCGCTTCGCAATTTCATTCTTCAGAATATTCCAATCTAGAGAAATCACAGAGCCCCAAAGTGTTGAAGCTCCGAAGTGCCAAAGTGACGAGAGACTGCCACGTCACTTCGAGAGAAAGTCACTTCGGGAGATATTCATGCTCCGCGTTCAAAATCTCTCGAGATATAAGAAATTTGCGCCATCACTAAGTATGGATAGGGAGGTTCTAATATGGTAGACATATAGAAAATTTAGCAGGGGTGATAAAATAATAGGGTTACCCAGATCATAGATTGCAACACGATCGATGACCACACTTCATTGCTACGACGGAAAATGATTGAACGTTAATTTTCCAAAGCGGACCCACAATTGAAACCATGGTATATCTTATGGGGTACATGGAATCATGTGGTGTATTGTGGAGGTTGGATAAGTATGGATCCAATCCACCCTCGAAAATTTCTGCAATCACGTGCTTATATGACGTCAGGTCACCACATCACTCCGACAAATTTTCATTCTGCACATCCAATTGTCTCCAGTGGCCTCCAACAACAAGTGTGCACACCATGATCAATGTAGAACTCATCCCTTTCACTCCGAATCACTTTCTTCAACAATCTTAGCTCGTTCCATCACATGCATCAGTATAGTTTCATCGCTAGTGGTAGTTTTTAATGATTCAGTTCAAGACTCTTTTAGTTTAAAAGCACAATAAGTGGTCTTCTGTGTGTGATAAGAACCACTCTTTTGATTAATTCAAGTGTGAAGTATACATTTTTTTACTCTAGCAATGTTTTTGTCAAGTTAATAAGTCGTTATACAACTGCTAATGTAAAGTTAAGTCTCAGTCCGAGATGGACGAGAGCCTCTGTAACCCTGATAAATATGCAGTTTCTGTATGTTTTGAGGGTTAGAGTTTTTTGGGAAAGGATAGAAATACATCAGACTGGTTGGAACTGTTCTATGCATGGACTAAATCACTCTACCTGGTGAATATACTCTTGATGACAATGTTTCGTTCAAATCTCCATGTGTTTTTATCTTATCTTGAATGCAGTTTTTTTGATCTGTGCAAAGTACATTTCATTTCCTTCGGCTATTTTATAAGTTGTCTTTATTGATATGCAACCTGTGAAAATAGCTAATTCTTGGTGAAGATTTTTTTTATTGCAACCTGGGGGAGTAATTGTGTTTTTGATACATTTTTAATGCCTTGAAATGATATTTTAAGTATTAAACTTCTTGCAATAGATTATTCATTGAGTGGTTTGTTGTTTCCCTTTGTTTTTATTATTTCACTTGTCTGCCATTGTGTGCCACCAGCAAAGGAGAACCCTTCTCTATGTCAGTTTTCCAAACCAAACATGTTAAAATTTAAAATCAACTATTCTAAACTTGAGGTGGCCTAGATTTTTCCTTTAGCAGTTAGGTGCAGAATTTAGGACCAACATCTTCTGGCACTGTTGTTGGGGATCAGTGTAATGAAATATCTTTCCCTGGGAAAACAACAACGATCAGATCTAGTTTTTGATGGTGAACAAAATCCAGACACACATCTGACTGCAATCTTTCACGTGGCAACTCCACAATCAAAAGACTCTGCTAGAGAATGAGCCCAAACCATAGAGAATGGAAAAATGGAAGGGACAGAAGAGGTACCAATCCATCAATTTTTTCAAAGAGATTATATTTTTCTTCATCAGTTCATTCATATATTTTCCTTTGTGTGTGAAAATAATTATCTTATGCTTTGTTTACTTAGATTATTATAAGCCTACAATGGTCAATCCATCCTTGAGAAGAGAAGATCTGCCCTCTTGCATTATCGATCTTAATCTCATTCCTCCATTCGAACCCACTAACCATAATGTTGATCATATCCAAACTTCTCCAGATCATGACCAATCATGTAAGCCTTCGAATAATAAATCTGATTCACCACTTATTGAAATTGTTGTTCCACCTTATAATCAACTTAACAAAATTCAGTCCAGGATCAAGAAGTATTACAAACCCCTGAAACTACCACTTATCCTTCATGTCTATCCTCCCAATTTTATTGATTACCTTCCTATGCTCAATGGAGGAAACCATATTGCAGCTAAGAAGCACCTGGAAGATTTTGAAAATTTCATTGATAATTTTCAAATTATGCATGAGGATGTAGTTATGAGGATATTCTACAAATATTTATTTGGAGATGCATCATTTTGGTTCAGAAATTTGGAAGTTGATTCTATTAGTTCATGGACTATTTTGCGTAATGTGTTTTTGAGGTATTGGGGTGAGAGAAAATCCTTTGAACAATACCTTTCAGAGTTATACACCTTAAGAAGGGAGCATGATGAAGTTGTTATTGTATTCAATAAAAGGTTTCATAATTTTTATCTTAATATTCCCATGGAAATTCAACCTACTGAAGTTGTTGCCATGGTGAAGTATACAATAACACAACACCCTAACCTCATTATTTTTCTTAGAGAGAGAAGGTCACCATCATCGCAACAAATTTTCACTGATGCATAGTAGATTGAGGACAACATCTGATCTTGTGGAAGGCTCTTAAATCGAGTTTGGGACGAAGATTTGGAACAAGAATGAGTTTATGAGAAGAATAAATCATATTTGGATACAGAGGAATACAAGGAAGGATATGGACAATGGAAATCTGATCTGAGTTCTTATTTTCAGCATACAATGCATCACTTTTAGATTTTTATTCTTCCTCGGATCTTGAAGCTAATAAATCAATTTTTTCTATTCTTGAAACTAAGTATATTAATGATTATCACAAACATGGATTTACATGTACAGGTGAACGTTTTCTTAGTTATGATCATAGAGATGAGTTGGTTAATGATGACTTTCATGAAGTTTTTGTAGAGAGCGATGATCAATTTTCCAAACAACAAGTTGCTTCCCCTCAACTCATGACTGTAAATATCGGGGATCAACTCACATTCTTGACTTACAATGACTTTCATAATTATATGTGTTTAAATTTTGGTAAAGAAAAAGAGGAGGAGCTACAGGAGTAGTTGAACATGTCTTCTTTCTCATCAAATGACGCCCTCACTACACCAGTTGTTCCTACTCCTGGAATAAATGGAAGTAACTGGTTTCCCTCTAATTTGGACGATGCCTTTGCTTTGAAAGCTACTGAAAAGATTTATGTACAAGAAAGTAATCAACAGCTGCAAGGTAAACTTGTTGCTCAAAACTTTTATGAAGATTAGGATGCTTGTGACAACATAACTGTAGATTTCAACAGCAATACTATAGCTGCATTTTCCATTTCCTGGAATGCTTCTAGTAGCGATGAAATTTCCACTCTAAAATTAAAGGGATAAATTAACAACAGAAAAAGATTGCAACATTTTCTCGTTCCATTTTCGGGTCTCGAAAATGAGGATGTCAACGTTTCTATGGAAGAAAAGTTCTCACAAGGGAAGTATGTTCATTTGGAGTAGAAATAACATGAGTTTACTATCAATACATAGGTAATTGGTCATGATTTTTATGATCTGATGGTTACATATTTAGAGGATTATATCAGTTTTAATCCTCTATCATGGTTTCATTCCAAGTGTGGGGTTAGTTTTCAGAGCAAGTTGTCATTCCATTTTCAAATTTTTATTTTCACGAAGCAGGTTCAAGAAATCCAGTTAGTAGATCAATTGCTTGAATGGTTACTATGGAATTATGCTTATACCTAAGCAGAAAGTTTCAACAAATTAGGAGTAGGAGAATAATCTCGTAGTTCGAGCATTTAATTTTTAGTTCGCAGATTTTTTTTTAGTGTGTTGGTTTTCAGTAGCTTGTTTGAATAAGACTCCATAGCTCAACAAAGACACTAGGTTTTAGCTACAATTTCAAATTTCAATAAAGACTCCATATCCCAAAAAAGACACTGGGCTATAGTTATTGTTCTGAACTCCATGGATGCATGGTTGAGATACAGTGGCAGAGGTACATGGTTGGCAGACAGAGAAATGAGGTAAGAGAAAGTATTAAATTCAAAGGCATTGATCTGTTGTTCTTATCACCTCGTAGGGAAGTGATATCCTTGGTTGGAGCCAATGTTGTAACCTAGGTCTTCACCCATGCCTCTCCTCTCTCATTTCCCTATTCCTTTGTCAAATTTTCCCTCTTCTGGCTGATAAAGCCAGTTTCCCATCTATTCAATAACTTGGTTTTCCTTGTTGTATTACTTGACTAATTCTTTGCACTAAATTATTTTCGTTCTCCTTGAAAGATAATTGCATATCTGGTTTGAGTTTGAAATACTTGTCCTCATTTTTCCCACTAATTGAGCATGCAACAGGCCCACCAAACCTTTCCTATGCGAAGGAGACATCCATGTCTGTCCATTCTTTTGTATGCACAGTAATAAACCATGAGAAAACTACAACATTTAGAGCAGTCCATTTCGGGCTTAGATCGTAGGATTAGACATATTAAAATTGCAACAGTCGAGATATAGCAGGCCACCTATATCAACGATTTTCATGCATTAAGAGCGTCGAAGTCGCGCAAGGATTAACAACCAGATAGAAGTCCCGAAGAGCCGAAGTGCTGAAGTAATGTTAGGCTACTGCGTCACTTTGGGCCCATACTAATTTGGGAGATTTACAAACACTTTTCATTCAAAATCTCTCGAACTACGAAGTGTCAAAGTAACAAGAGACTACCATGTTAGTTTGGGCCTGTACACTGCAGGAGAACTTCATGCTTCACAATCCAAAACTTCTGAAGCCCGAAGTGCCGAAGCACGTGGAAACCATCAGTTGAGACACAGGACACACTCATCAGTCATGACACGTGGCACTCATTCTAGGTCATTTGGTTTCATCATTCACCCATTTGCATGTGACACATGTCACCCTTCTTTCCATGACACGTCAACAATATGAAATATGGCCGCTACGTCAGATTCGGGAGATCGTCCTTCGGGGGATTTCCATGCACAACATTCATAAACTCTCAAATGTCGAAGTGTCGAATTGTTGAAGCATGTGGCACTCATCCGTGAGGACTCATGGCGCTCGTCTATGGAGACACGTGGCTTCCATATGGCCCTGACACGTGGCACTCATTTCTGGTCATTTGGGTCCCATCTCCGCTCATTTTTTAGTGACACGTGTCACTTGCCTTATATGACACATCAACAGTCATGACATCATATGACATCAGGCCACCACATCTCTTCATAAGTTCGTTCTTCAGAAGATTCCAATCCAGTGAAAGCACAGAGCCCCGAAGTGCCGAAGTGTCGAAGTGACGGGAGACTGCCATGTCACTTCGAGAGAAAGTCACTTCGGGGGATATTCATGCTCCGTGTTCAAAATATCCCGAGCTCTAAGAAATTTTTGCCATCGCTAAGTATGTCTAGGGAGTTTCTAATATGGAAAACATATAGAAACTTTAACATGTACACTAAAATAGCAGGGTTACCCAGATTTCATATTGCAACACGATCGATGACCACACTTCATTGCTGGGATGGAAAATGATCGAATGTTAATTTTCTAGAGCGGTCCCACAATGGAAAGAATGGTATAGATTATGGGGTACATGGCAACTTGTGGTGGATTGTGGGGGTCAGAGTGGTGTGGATCCAAGTCACCCTCGACAACTTTCGCAATCACATGCTTATATTATGTCAGGTCACCACGTCACTTGCAGAGATTTTCACGTTGTACATCCAATTGTCTCCAGTGGCCTCCAACAACACGTGTGCACACCATGATCAATGTAGAACACAACTCTGTCACTCCGAATCAGTTTCTGCCACAGTCTCAGTTCCTTCCAGCACATGCATCATTCCAGTTTCATCATTAGTGGTAGTTTTTAATGACTCAGTTCAATAATTTTTTAGTTTAAAATCACAATAAGTGGTCTTCTGTGTTTGATAAGTGTTGGCATAGGGGCAGACCCAGGGTTCAACACTCAAGAGATCACCAACAAGGCCCTAACTACTGGTCCTTTCGGCAACACCTGTGAAGCAGATGAAGTCTCACTCGAGGTAGAGGCAGGGGTGGTTGCAAGACTCAAGTATCTGCAACCTTAGATGGGAAACCGATATGTGATTATATCACTTACATAATACTTAACATAGACTAATAGTCAATATTTAGCCCTTATTATACTTCGCAGATAACAAAGATCATCGCAACATTCACTTAGATCTAAGGTATTTCAACACTTAGCAACAATAAAATAGATTAGATCCAGCAGATCAACACTACGCATCTTCATACATGTCAGATCTAACATTCACACACCTCTAAGAATCATAAAGCATAAGTAGATCTATCTAAATATACCAAATCACTTAGTAAAATAAAGGATAAACACATCAAGTCGAAGAACAAAGAATAACACACAGATTTACATGGTTCACCCCCACCCTAGGGCTATGCCCACCATCTCTTATTCTTTATTATTGTCCTCAATAAACTACAACACAGAGCCACCAAAACCCTTCTTCTCATAGGAAAAAATATCTACACATCTCGCTAGATCCTTCTTCCTTTCACTACAACACAAAGCCTTCCACAACTCCTTACAACAGCTTGCACTTAGCTCTGCAAGCATCTTACAGTTATGCACAAAGCACTTACATACCTTACTTGCACTTAGCATACATCACATAGATGTCGATATTCGACTACTACTTTCTTTCTTATCCTTCTATTTATACATACAAAAGCGGTCTAAGCATGGGTAAACCCATGGGACAACATCCCTTTACTATTACATATTCCCAAAACCCAAAAAGGGACTCAAAAGTGGGCCGAGATCCCATGATCTCTGCTTCGTCTTATGCTTCTCCTTCGATAGCTGTTGAAGTCCAAAAATAGGTAAATATGACCAAGTAAACCCCAAAACTTGGTCAAGGGAAACATGCCCCCAACACTCACCTATGACTCATCCCGAGTCACTCCGGTCTAAGAAATTCTTCCTCGAATGCTTTGAGCTTGGCTCGAGCTACTTCGACCAGCTGCAGTGCTATGGCCTCTTGCTCAGTGAACTCTTGGATCACTGCATCATTCACTGGCCCTTCTAAGCATTGTTCTTCAATGATGACGATCTATTCCAGTTCAACTCCTTGTCTTTCAACATCAGTGAACAATTGGCATGCCTTTTCTTGCACTGGTTGAAGTTGTTGAGTGACTTCCATTACTTTACTCTGAATCATATGGATATTTTATTGGGTGGTGCATTGTTCTTGAAACCTATTCATTATTTCAACTGGTGTTAAGGCCTTCAACTGTGCCTGTAACGTATCAACGTGTTTCTTTGCTTCTTGGACGTGCGACTCCAATGCCTGTAACTCTGGATTCTTCTTGAGGTTATTGTAAGTTTGGGCACTCCGGTTACTCAACTTCTTGAATTCCAAGGCAAGATATTTTAATCTTCCAACTGTGCTGCGGGTAGTTGCTTCCCTTAGGTCTCTTACCTCCTGTGGAGTTTCGGGTACAACACAGAGCTCTAGATCTGCGATGCGTTGCTGTAGCTTCTGGATCACGTCTTCAATTTGTGCCACCTTCTATGGGATTCTTTCTTCGATATGTACCTCAATGATTGTCACAATGCGAAGTTCTCTGTTGATCGCTTCCTTTTCCTCTAGTTGCTCCGCCAACAACTGTTCCCTTCCTTGTTGTAGCTGTGTTTTCTCATCATTCCATTTTTCTTGGAGAACACTCTTTTCTTGTTCTGCAACACTGCATTGTTCTACAAGTACTCTCTGTACTTGTATCAAAGAATGGATGGCTT
>SNQJ01S0008146.1:116803-157004 GCA_010110895.2 Picea sitchensis
GCGATGCGTTGCTGTAGCTTCTGGATCACGTCTTCAATTTGTGCCACCTTCTATGGGATTCTTTCTTCGATATGTACCTCAATGACTGTCACAATGCGAAGTGCTCTATTGATCGCTTCCTTTTCCTCTAGTTTCTCCGCCAACAACTGTTCCCTTCCTTGTTGTAGCTGTGTTTTCTCATCATTCCATTTTTCTTGGAGAACACTCTTTTCTTGTTCTGCAACACTGCATTGTTCTACAAGTACTCTCTGTACTTGTATCAAAGAATGGATGGCTTTCTCTGCTTCATCTTGTGCTTTTCAAAGTCGAGCCTCGACTGAATCCGCGATTCGGTGGAGTTGATCTAGCTCATCTCCTTCTTCTGGTGTTTCAACTGACAGGGGCGCAGTGGATACGGTGTGCCTCGACTAAAGTGCCTTCTACACTCCTTGGAGCTCTATCTCAATCTGACTGTACATCACCTCCTTCCTATATTCCTTCTTCTCTACAATCTCTAGCAAAGCATCGTTCAATGCAGTGATGATGAAGTTAAATCCATTCGGGGTGAGGATAGTCTCGAACTTGGTCTTGGTTTCTTTCGTTTTCTTTCTGGACGAAGGCTTCTGGGGGGACACCTTTCTTTTCTTCGAGGGGTCCTCCTCGTCCTTATGCGATGTTTCCTCACCGATCTCTTCACTGACACCTCCTTGCTCTAGTGACATAGACACAGTCTTCACAGATGTGCTATCTACATCCTAAACTTCTTCAGGCTTCTTTGTTTTACTAGGTCCGGGTGTATCCTGTGTAGCTTCCAGACAGTCTACATCAGACAACTCCTCAGGTTTGGCTGGGATAAGGAGGTCCATCGACCATTCCTTGGTGATTTCCTCTAAATATTCCTTCGTAAGCTTGTAATAGGACTGCAACTGCTTCTTATGGTGATCTGTGCATGATGATATATAAATGAAGTGGCAGTCCATGCTGAACTTCAATAGGGTCCAAAACCTGTGGAGGGTATTCAGGGTCATACGAGGCTTAGACTGGATGGCTACTTTCAACTGGTTGTAGTAATTTTGGAAGACGTCATTTGACTGCCATTTCTTGTTCATATCGTTTGAGTAGCACAGGGTACTGAACTTCGTGGACAATGGTTCAAAGGGCTCGATGTCCAGGAAGGTCGCACCTTCCAGCGTCTCCCATGCAATGAATGTGATTAGTATGAGAAGCCAGCTTAAGTGGAACTCATATCCTTAGTGTTGTGTTTCCCTGCAATCCAGTTCCAAATGGTTTACCAGGTACTGTGCCCAATTCATCTGAAGTCCTTATGCGCACTTCCTTGCAAGGTCAATGACAAATCCAGTCACTTGGGTGGGCCGGTTCTTGTGAACTAGATTGTCTATGATCAACTGACATGCAAGGTGCATTGTGACCCTCTGGATAGAGGCTACCTTGTAGCCTCGCATTCCCTTCTCGAAATCGCCATAAGTMTCTTTGATTCTCTGCGCTAATGCTCGGTCTAAGGTCTTTCCATGGTGGAAATCCTATGSGTTGGGGCCTTGCATGCTAAAATCGGTGATCCGATTGATCAAGATYAGATCCACAGTGATGCAGTGGTTCAACCATAAGTATCCTCCATGGTAACTTGACAACAACAATTTGACACAGGCGTTCACTTCCTGGTGCCTGTCGAAGTGCRATATCTTCATCACATTGAGCAGTGTGGACTGCGCGAGGTTTTGGGTCCATGACTATGGGATAATCTTGGATTTCTTGCCTTTAGTCTTGGTCAAATACTTATGCAGGGCGAKCATGTTGTAAGCCTTTCTATTTTTGAGGTTGAAGTCGCTAAACTTCAATGYTGTGAGYRTATCCTAGTCGGCACAAACTGCGCGCACCCCTTTTGGGAGGTATGCAGTGACCAAATGATACTCAAAATCCYTGGGCACGTTGTCTTTTTTCACTGYGCTGCTCAGAGAAGGTATATACACAGGTAAGATGATCAGAATCAACTTGGCATTCGCGAGATCCTCTCTATGCTTCTTTCTTGTCTCCGTCGTTGTTCTAAAAGTTCCTACTTTGTGAGCAGTCGCGGGAGAAGCTTGGACTCCTCCTGTCAATGATGCTTGCACACCTATAGACATCCTTCTTTCTGACATGAATTTCTCGGTCCTGAGATCAACAACTACTTCCTTTGTAGATTCTTCAAGTGCGCTAAGCTCCTCGTACATACACGCTCAGGGTTAATAATATTGGATTGACAAAGTAATGTAGACACGGCAATAAGATGGAAAGAAAGAGTGTAATGATCACTGGACAATCTTAATCAAGGTTGCGAGCTCAAATTATCGATTTTGCAAAAGTGTTCTTCGTGCATGGCACGATGAGCTAAACAACTGATTCGATAACGATTGGCTCACAACGGTCATGACCCTCCATTAACTCCTGTTTGATCTGTTATGGCGTGGGCCAACGGTCTGATATACCTCTTTATTTCTTTTCTACCCGTTCAGAGCGGAAGTTGAATGGATATATCGGTCCAATGGCTATATTTCTTCATCATGGAAAAGTAGTCTATGTCACTATTTTGATATCTCAGCGAAGCTCCATTTCTGCAATTTTTCTTTCTGCGAGGTCTCTTCTAGAACCTCCTGTAACCTTTCAATATTAGCCCTTTTATTTCTTAACTTTCTAGCCTTCTTTCCAGTGAGCTTCATCTCGGTAATGCTTTTATCATTCTGAGTCTTTTCTTCCTTGGTCTTAGTTACTTCCCACTGCTGAGATTTTTTCCTAGGGTTCCTGTGTAATACTTCTTCCTTGTCTGGGATAGGTAATTCAATCTTCTAGGGATTTTCTAGTGTTCTCTTAGCCTTGACATCCCAGTTTCTAGTATTAACTACCTGCGATCTGTTCTTTTGTTCTTCAATCAAGTGCGCAATCCTTTTGGTCATAAAGTCTTTTAACTCTTGCTTCTTTTGTTCCAAAACTTCTTCTTCCTCCTTTCATCTGGCTTGATCTCTATCAATCCAAGGTTTTGCTCTTAGCATGGTAAACGGGGCTTTGTCTTCAACAAATTTAATAATCTCAAATTCCTCTTCTGTCGAAGCTCCATTGACAGACATAGGAATCCGAGAGAGCCTTCCACATAGGTTTACTAGATTTCCTCTGAATAAAATTATTCCTCCTAGAGAAGGGATCATAGCAGGTCTTCCTATAGCTTACCAGGTTCTTTCTGGCATAATATTCATATGTGTTTCTTCGTTTAGGAAACAATCAATGTCAAAGTCCCCTATTCTTTCTTCGATGCATTCCTTCTCTTTGAAGATCTCTGATAAGCTGACATGTCGGTGGTCATTCATGTCTCTTTCACTTGTATCAATACCTTCTCTGATTATTGCTAGAGTTCTACCTTTTCTGGATCTTCCTTAGGGTTTCCTTGGTTCAGATTCATTCCTTCAATCTTAGTGATCATTCTAGGGAAATCCAACACTTCATGGTCCATGTCTTTGCAACAGAGACAACTAGGTCTTCTACCAGGGAATTCCTTAGCAAGATGTCCAGGTTTTGTACAACTGTAACAGAGGGTTAATCCTCTCTTTCTTCTAAATGATCCCCAGCTTTTCCTGTACTGCGCACTAGGATCCTGGTAGCGAACCTGCAACAAATTCTTTCTAGGATTCTGCATCCATTTGTTAGTCCAAACATTATTTCTATGCATAGCTATAATATATCTTTCATTATTCTTATCAGATCTATTCATAGCACATCTTCTTTCATCTATTAACACCCTATGTTTCAAACTAGGAAAAAACCTATTAGATATAGCTAGATCCATACTCTAGAAACAAAAAAGTCCACCTTTCTTACTTTTACAGAGCACAAATCTTTCAGATCTAAGAAATTTCAACTATTCTTACCTTTAACAGAGAACAAAGATTACATATATTACCTCTTTGAATTAGAACTTCTCATTTTTACCTTTCTTGGAGCACAAATCTTTTAGATCTTGCTTCTTTTATACAGATTTGACATTCTTTCTCTCAGATCTAGCCTTCTCTCTTTAGATCGGGATTCTTTCTCTTAGATATAACCTTCTTTATTTAGTAAAAATATTTATAGATCAATTAGAATATTGTGCACTAGGGAATAGATCTACACACATAGATTTCACAGTTTCAGGATGACTCTTCGCACAAAGCTTCCTCTTTCTCAGTTCCCAACAATCATAGTTTTAGTCCCGACAATAGAACCATTTGTTGGCATAGGGGCAGACCCAGGGTTCAATGCTCAAGAGCACACCAAAAAATCCCTAACTATCGACCCTTTCAACAACACCTGCGAAGCAGATGAAGTCTCACCCGATGTAGAGGCAGGGGTGGTTGTAGGACTCAAGTGTCTGCAAGCTTAGTTGGGACACAGATCTGTGATTATATCACTTATAGAGTACTTAGCATAGACTAATAGTCAATATTCAACCCTTATTATACTTCGCAGATAGCACAGAGCATCACAACATTCACTTAGATCTAAGGTATTTCATCACTTAGCAGTAGTAAAATAGATTATATCCAGTAGATCAACACTAAGAATCTTCATACATGTCAGCTCTAACATTCACACACCTCTAAGAAGCACAAAGAATAAGTAGATCTATCTAAATATACCAAAGCACTTAGCAAAAGAAAGGATAAACACATCAAGTCGAAGCACAAAGCATAACACACAAATTTACGTGGTTCACCCCCACCCTGGGGCTACGTCCACCAACTCTTCTTCTTTATTATCGTCCTCAATCAATTACATCACAAAGCCACCAAAACCCATTTTCGCATAGGACAAAAGATCTGCATAGCTCGCTAGATCCTTCTTCCTTGCACTACAACACAAATCCTTCCACAACTCCTTACAACAAATTGCACTTAGCTCTGCAAGCCTCTTACAGTTATGCACAAAGCACTTACATACCTTACTTTCACTTAGCATACATCACATAGATGCCGATATTCTACTACTACATTCTTGCCTATCCTTCTATTTATACATACAAAAGCGGCCTAAGCATGGGTAAACCCACGGGCCAGCATCCCTTTCCCATTACATATTCCCAAAACCCAAAAAGGGACCCAAAAGTGGGCCAAGATCCTGTGATCTCCGCTCCTCTTGCGCTCCTCCTTCGATGGTTGTCGAAGTCCCAAAATAGGTCAATATGACCAAGAAACTCCCAAAACTTGGTGAAGGGCCAACAATAAGAACCACTCTTTTGATTAAGTCAAGTGTGAAGTATGCATTATTGTACTCGAGTAGTGTTTTAGTCAAGTTAATTAGTCATTCTATAACTGTTAAAGTAGAGTTAAGTCTCACTCCCAAATGGACGAGAGCCTTTGTAACCTTGATAAATATGTAGTTTTTGTATGTTTTGAGGGTCATAGTTTTTGGGGAAAGGATAGAAATACATCAGACTGGTTGGACCCGTTCTATGCATGGACTAAAGCTCTCTACCCGGTTAATATATTCTTGATGATAGTGTTTCATTCAAATCTTCATGTGTTTTTATCTTATCTCGAATGTAGTTTTTTTTATCTGTGCAAAGTACATTTCATTTCCTTTGTCTATTGTATAACTTGTATTTTATGATATGGAACCTATGAAAACAACTAATGCTTGGTGAATATTTGTTTTATCGCAACCTGAGGGAGTAATTGTGTTTTTGATACATGTTTAATGCCTTGAAATTATATTTTAAGTATTAAACTTCTTGCAGTAGATTATTCATTGAGTGGTTTTTTGTTTCCCTTTGTTTTTATTATTTCACTTGTCTGTCATTTGTGTGCCACCAACCAAGGAGAACCATCCTCTGTGTCAGTTTTCCAACCCAACCATGTTATTGTCTTGGTAAACCAACCTTCCAACTGACCAAAAAAATATAAAATCAACTATTCTAAACTTGAGGTGGCCTAGCTTTTCCCTTTAGCAGTCAGGTGCAGACTTTAGGACCAACAAATACTATGCTCACAAATGTTTTGAAAGATCTATTAATTATTTATATTAATAATAAACTAGTAGGTGGGACCCCCTTGTATATTTGTGGCGCTATGATGGATATGTGTATCTATTAATTATTTATATTGTGATGGTACCAACACAGTGCTCTACAGTTCGATGTTTCAAATCATGGTTTAGAATGTTATGTTCATATAAGATGGTTGGTTGATTGATGCATGGTACTAGATTGTTTTGATGACCACTCTTAGACTATGTTAAGGTTTCCCTATGGATCAAAGGATTATTAGAATTTTTTTTTGGATATTGCAATTAAAAATGGCATTAATTGGTTTTAATGATCTTGTTAATGGATGCTATTGGGGCTCTTTTAAATAAAAGGACTATACAAACACTCTAATTCTATGTATTATGGTGACAACAAGAGGTGCCACAAACCTTTTCTATAGTTATGCGCCTTGTTGAATTTATATGTTTAATTCACATGGGGTAATGTTATGGAATATTGTTATTTTTAAAAGGTTTGACATTACCAAGGATGGCGCACTATGAAAATGGGATATGGTTATGGATATGTGGTTGATTTAATGTGCTATGGTGAATTGGTTGGCTCATATGTTGAATTGAATGATTTTGGAGAGGGAAGTGACACACATTTACCACACGTCACTCAAACACCCGTCGAGCCCGTCACCCTAGTCATACTTGCATTTTTGTTTTTGGCTCTGGTGGTTGTCGATGCTCCGTGTTTTTTTGTCATGAAGGAGACATACAGTCTAACTCTCTTCCTCGCCCAGGCTTTTCCAGGTATGGGTTCCTTAATCTTCCATCCATGATGTTTACTCTGCCATTCAAGTCAATTTTTGGCTCATAATTGCTTGAGGTCTGTGTTTTTCTTAAGCTATTATGGGTTATTTGAACTGTGTATTGGTGCTGTGTCCATGGTTTCTTCTGGTGATTATTCTAGATTGTTGGAATTTTGAAAAAAAGGAATGGTTATACTCTCCTCGTTGTGTGTAATATGTGCATGAGTTTATTGATAAAATGACAGTGAAATATGCTTGGTCAGTTTGGGTTTTTGGGTCTGGTTCTTTGTGGAAATTTATTGTTATATTTGACAAGATCTAATATTTTCCCATGGGTATTACAACCACTCTTTGTGTTAATATTTTCTACTCCTTTTTCGTTTCTGTGGTTGATATGTGTCGATTCTCTGATTGCAAGGTGAACTGTTGAAAGTTTAAATCTTTTCTTGCCTTGACTTGGTGAAACCTCGAGCTGTTAGCTATCATAACGTTACCGTCATTAACGTTTTTTCTTGGGAAGTAGTGCACAGTCTGAATTTGATATCACCCAAAATTTTAATGGAATAATTATACATGTTTTGGTTGGGCATGGGTTTGTGCTTGGGAATTCATTTTACAGTATTTTTTAAGAGTTCTCTCCTTCTTGTTCTCTATTGGAGGTGGCTGACTGTCATTTTGGTAGCCCTCAAAGTATGTTGGTTCTTTGAAATCTTTGGACCTGCTCAAGCCACTCCTTGTTGATCCTACATAGTGTTCAATAACTTTGTGGTGTCTTCTCCTTGACACTCTTCTCTCTGAACTCGAAGATAATTCTCTTGTGCACCCTTGCACCTACTCAATTCCTACCTCGTTGAGATCTACAAAGTGTTCAAAAACTATGTCTTTTGTGCCTTCTCTGCACAGTTTCTCCTCTAAGGTGTTCAATAACCTCGAGGCTCCTCCATGAGTTTGTAATTATCCTGGTGTTCCTTCCTAGCATTTTTTCTCATGAATTCGATGTAGAATTCAGATACACACTCCTTGCATTGGCTCACGGAGTTCTCAATACTCTGTCATGCACTCCTTGGACTTAGCCTAAAAGAACCCAGGATAAGCCAACAACCTCACATACAGATAATAAAGTCTATCTTATCCCTGTAGATGAAATCTATCACATACATCTACAACATGTATTCATAAACACACAAATGACATTCAATAAACACACATTCCTCACACAAAAACTCATAAACAGTGAAATATTCTCTTTTGTATTAATGTGAATGTCAATTACAATATGTGCAATCTCGGACCGCAACAGAGTCTTGACTCTCTCTTTGGATTACAATGATTTTATGTCAACTTTTTAGTAGGCTCTACTGGGCATATGTTACAATGATTTATACCAGAGGGGATCGACTAGATTTCCCTCCAACTACTCTAGTGGTGTATAATAACCAATTACAACGCCTGACTAGTGAGGCTTATTACATTGAATGACTATAAACACTTTAGATCTGAGGTGATGATCGATATATGTACAACTAAAACCTCATTAAAGGCCTTTCTATCTACTGCCTATACAAAGGCATCAACTCAAATCTTCTAGCACTACATCTTTTACTTGAATTTAATTACATTGAATTTTAAAATTTGATGGAAAAATGAGAGATTTGGCACCTCTCTCCCTTCTTGAATGCACTTTGATGTGCTGAATAGATGGTGCATTCTTAGGTGAAAAGGATTCTCCTGCATCATACTCCACTGCTGGGAAAATCATGATCTCCTCTACTCCACTGTTGAATTCCTCCTAGATCCCAAACTCTCCCTTAGAGTTGTTCACCTGCTCCTCTGATTTTTTGTTGTTGTTGTTGCTTCCCTGCTACTACTGTAGGTTCTCCTCTATTCAACATCCTCTTGTTGAAATCTTCTTGTGCTGATCTCAACATCATCCTCCTTATCTCCTCTATCACCTCTTCAAGTTGCTCTACTGACTGGCTTCTCCTTTCATGCAGACTACCCTGCTGCACTTCCTCCTTATCAATGGGTAGATCAACTTGATCTCCCATGCTACCTCGATCTCCTATGGCACTAACTTTCCACTCTACTGCAGACTCCAATTCTGCAGGCTCATCACTGAGATGTTTCTCAACTACCTCCTCTAACAGGTTATATTCTGCCAGTTCTTCTACTGGTACATTCCCAACTTCGTCCAACTGCTCCTCATGCTGGCATACTCCTTCTCTTTGCATGACTGTATCTGGGAAGTGATTCGAAAAGATCTTTTAACGACAATGGTTGAGTTTTAAAGAATGAGTTATTTTACCATTTAAGAAATTAATGAAAGAGGAAGAATTAAAGAGGAAACATAGCAGCCATTAAGAAATATACAGATCTAGAAATAACCATGAAGAACAACAAACCATAACAACAAAAGTGATAACGGAGTTCGACAATCTCGCCTACGTCTCCGAGCCTTTGTCTCAATGAGTGAGGATTTCTTATTTCTATTTGAAGCTTCAAATGCACATAATAAAAGTGCCAATGGATTACAAAAATGAGTTAGATGTGTTCTTCTAGATATGAAGAACCCATCAAAACTGACGGCACTGAAAACGGATGAACGAATCTCCCAGAAATGGCTTGCGAAGGTGTGCTCCTCAATAGCTTCCCTGCATAAAAATTGTTTTGCCTCAATAATTTATCATCATTTTCCTGATATGAACCTCTATTTTATATAGGCATGAAGTTGGTAACAAACTCCCAACTTCCCCCCCAATATCTGGCCTCAAAAAGGGCCCAAGATCTTCCAAAAATGGATTAAATCTCCCAAATATGGATAAAAATCCATTAAAAATCATTAACATATAGTTAAAAACTCACTTTGTCAAATAAAACAGGCACAACCCCTAAAATACGGGCTCCTGGTCACTTGGGTGCCTCCATGTGGCCTAGCGCTAGGCTAGCACACTGGCCCTAGTCTTCATCCCCCAAACCTCGCCCCTTGGTCGCATGTATCCCCATGTGTCCTAGCCTGAAGCATACATGCGGAAAACTGTTTGCTAGCCCCTGGTTTATATCACTTGGTCACGCCCTTGGTCATCGGGCTAGCTCGGCCAACCGGGCGCTATCCACTGAAATCCGTGCTAAACTATATCACATGGGTATATGCTATTTACATGTGACTGGGATCTGGGGATAACTTCTATGCAACGGTCCTTTGCGATTGCATCATGTTATATGGTATGGTTCCATATAGTTGCATCGGGGGTTGGGGTTATACCCCATCCCTTTACTCTGCCCAACGATCAACACAATACACTTTAAATATTTAACTCCAACTATACATAACAAGACCCACTGTGGGTAGGCTGGTATCTTGACCCTGCCAAACCATTCACCGCCCAGAACGGAGGTCACAGGTTCGAATCCCATAGAACCCAAACAATTTTTTCCAATAATATCATCCAATGACAGGGTGAAACGTGGCACCTTTACAGTAGCCCACAAAAATTCCACATGTCAATCATTGATTCGACCACTTTTGTACCCAATCAACGTGACATTTGTACCTGACATATAACCTAGCTATAGATGTATGGAATTTTTCATGTCAGCCCATTCCACGTGTCACCCTTGCAGTGGTGCCACGTGTCACAATATGACTCATCCACCTTTAAACACCTACCACATCAACACCTATCCACGTCAACGTGCCAACTCACTGTCACATCATTGTACGATCGTACTACCTGTACAGTCAACTGCCACGTCCACACTGTATGGAGTGTAAGCTGTCACGTCCGCACTGTACGGAGTGTATAGAATGCATAATCATCAAATTTTCACGATTTTGGCAAAATGAGCGGATCGCGATAACTTTCTCCTTATGGCGTTTGTTTGAGCTGTTCAAGTTGCGTGGGGTTAATATCAACCGAATCCTGCACATCGTTTTTAGAAGAGATTGAGCACTTTGATTTTAGGCCTTCCTAGACTGTTTTGAAGAGATTCTGAGCACTTTGATTTTTAGGCCTTCCTAGACTTCATCTTGGCTCTTGGATCCATTTTGGATCACACCTCCCCACTAAAGACCTTTTGGTTCTCCAAAAGGTTACAAATGGACCTTACTGATTACATACTCATAAGGATAAAAAAAACACTATTTTGTACAAAAATGATGTTATAACAATTCATCATTACAACATGTGTGATTACATTAATGGAAGCAAAATACAATGAAGATGTGACATCCACTTCTAGAAAAACTAAGTGACTGCTTTATTTTCTTGATGGTGTTCCTCTTGCTTCACTGGTATTGCCTCTTCCTTTGTGAGTACATGCACAATCCTTTTGTCCTTGTTTGGACGAAGCTTCAGATTAATCTTCCAACATTTAGCGTTTTAATGTCCACCCTTGTTGCAATAAGTGCAGTGGTTTTTCGACATCCAAACTTGTTTTCCCTTCTCTTTCTTCCATTGTGGATTTGAATATTTATGTCGTGGCTCCTTCCTGGTTGACATAAATTTCTTGTACAAATATTGTCTCTTCCAACACTTGGCCACACAATGCTTAGGTGAATGAAAAAAGGTACAAGGATACATATTTTACAAGTTTCGGATTACATGATTATGCTTTTTATAATAAAAAAGAGATTTGGAAAAACCATGACCATTATACCTTTATTTCTTATCTTTACTTTTCTTTGGAGATGAATTACAATCACTATCACCATCATGGATTTATACACCATCACCTTTCGTGAAGTGTTCGTGCAAGAACTCAAGCTAGTTATTTGAAGCATCACTTGGTTCCAATGTTTTGGAGCATTCTCCAATCTCCTCTTCTCCATATACAAATCCTAAATAACGAGGTCTTTCCACAACCTCTATGGGATTAATGATACCTTGTCCTTTATTTCCAAGGCCCTTTCCTTCATATCCCATCTTGGTTAGAAATTTCAAACCTATACCTCTTGTATGTTTTTCAAATGCACCAAAAGAACCATCTTGATGGGAACAATGTGAAATTGATGAATGACTTCCACTGCATACCTTAGAGATGATTTCTGAATTCGGTGTAGAAGGCAATTCCTTCAATTATTCTTCTCATTTGTCGTTCTTTGAAGATTTCTCTTGAACCAATCTCTTTCGTTCCAAGTAATATTCATACAACACTTTCACCATCTCTGCCATGGAAAAGAGAGTAGTTTGCATGTCCTTCTCATCTTGAGAAAGTCCCTCTTTATATACCATTTTCTCAACTGATATGAGATTTTCCCTGGTAAACATGCAAACTCACAAACCAACCATCAACTAGCTCTGATACCACTTGATCCGAAAATATATTTTAACGACAATGGTTGAGTTTTAAAGCATGAGTTATTTTACCATTTAGGAAATTAATGAAAGATGAAGAATTAAAGAGGAAAAATACAAACCATTAAGCAATATACATATTTGGAAATAAGCATGGAGAACAACAAACTATAACAACAAAAGTGATAATGGAGTTCGACAATCTTGCCTACGTCTCCAAGCCTTTGTCTCAGTGGGTGAGGCTTTTTTATTTTTATTTTTATTTAAATGTAAACCATAAAAGTGCTAATGGATTACAAAAATGAGCTATCTGTGTTATTCTAGATCTCAAGAACCCATCAAAACTGACAGCACTGAAAACAGATGAACAAAGCTCCCAGAAATGGCTTGCAAAGGTGCACTCCTCAATAGCTTACCAGCATAAAAATGGATTTGCCTCAACAATTCATCATCATTCTTATGATCTAAATCTCTCCCCTAGATTCAAGAACCTCTAGTTTATATAGGCCTGAAGTTGGTAACAAAATTCCAACTTTCCCCCAAGATATGGCCTTAAACGGGCCCAAGATCCTGCAAAAATGGATTAAAGCTCTCAAATCTGGCTAAAACTCCATTAAAAATCATTAACATATAGTCAAAAACCCACTTTGGCAAATAAAACAGGCGTTGCCCCTAAAATCCAGGCTCCTGGGCACTTGGGCGCCTCCATGTGGCCTAGTGCTAGGATGGCGTGCTAGCCACTGGTATTCAGCTTAAACCTCATCCCCCGATCACATGTATCCCCATGTGTACTGGCCTGAAGCATCCACATGCTAATCTATTTGCTAGCCCCTGGTTTATAGCACTTGGTCATGCCCTTGGTCGACGGGATAGCCTGATCGACCAGGCGCTATCCACTGAAATATTCACTAAACTATATCACATGGGCATATGATAGTTACATGTAATCTGGATTCGGGGCTAACTTCTATGAAATGGTCCTTTGAAATTGTGTTGGGTTATATGGTATGGTTTCGTGTAGTTACGTCTGGGGCTGGAGCTAGACCCCAACCCTTTACTCCGCCCAATGGTCAACACAATACACTTTACATATTTAATTCAAACTATACATAACCATACCCACTATGGGCAGGCTAGTATCTTGGCCTTGCCAAACCGTTCACCGCCCGGACTAGAGGTCACGGGTTCGAATCCCGTAGACCCCAAACAAATTTCTCCAATAATATCAACCAATGATGAGGTGCAACATGGCAGCCCATGACTAGGCCATGTGGCACCTTTACATTCTCCCACACAAATGCCACATATCAATCATTGATTCGACCACCTGTCTTCCAAGTAAACATGACACTTGTACCTGACATTTCACCCAACTTCCACATGTTTTCCGATTGTACGGACTTTGTCACGTCAGCTCGTGCCAGGTGTCACCCTTGCAGTGGTGCCACATGTCACAATCTGACTCGTCCACCTGCCAACA
This sequence comes from Picea sitchensis, assembly GCA_010110895.2. Taxonomy (NCBI): domain Eukaryota; kingdom Viridiplantae; phylum Streptophyta; class Pinopsida; order Pinales; family Pinaceae; genus Picea; species Picea sitchensis. Next base: position 130,360 of record SNQJ01S0008146.1, read on the forward strand.
CCTACCATGTTAGTACATGTCCATGTCAACATGCCAACTCATCACATGGTCATGTGGCCTATACAGTCAGCTGCCACATCAACACTGTATGGATTGTATGGACTGCATAGTCATCAAATTTTCCCTATTTGGAAAAATGAACATATCACGATATCTTTTGCATACAATGTTTGTTTGATCTCATTCAAGTTGTGTTGGGTTCGTATTGATGAGACATACACACACGTACATTTTTAAGATATTCTAAGAACTTTTATGTTTAGGCCTTCCTAGACCTCATCTTGGCTCCTGGATCCATTTTAGATCAGACAACCTCCTTCTAATTCTGGATTGTTCAACCAATCCTCTAGCATATACAATTCTATCTTCCATTGAGTGAGAAACGCAACTGTGTGCTCCTCCTTTTCTACTAGGGCAGACATCAATATCTTCTTTTTATCCTAATTTATGACAGTCATGACTTGTTGTCTTTATGCTACACCTGAAACATGTGCACTGGCCTCTGCTGGGTTAATTGGCAGGAATATCTGAATTCCCCCAATGATAATAATGCTTCTCTAATCCACTTCCATTATTACTTCTTGCTGATATAAACTCTCGACATAGTTCCTCTATTCTCCCTTTCCCACCTGGTAATATGGTATTCCACTTCGACCTTCCTGGAAGTCTATGAGATCAACTATTGATCACTTCCCATTGCCCACTTGGAAATTTGAACTTTCATCAATGCCCTCCTGGAAGTTTATGAGATCCTCCATTGATCTCTCTTCCCTGTCACTGAGGTTATCTCCAACTTCTGATTCATAGATGAAAACCACTTTCTCTGTGTGACTGAGGGTTTTAAATTTCCTCAGCCACCTCCTCAGCACCTGTTGTTGCCTTCTGGCCAACAAATTCTAGACACGCCACTTGGTTTTCTCCTTCATTGTCCATTCCTACCTCCAATGCACTTGGGATTCTTGTTGCATATTCAATGTTAGCCTTTCCATTTTGGGTCTAATCTCCTTAAGATCTTTATCCATCTCTGCTTTACTTTTCCTCTGGAGGTATCCTTCTTGACCTCTCCTATGACCTTCAGTAGCCATTTTCACCTTTTCTTCCTGCCTTCCTGACAAGTTTGTGGATTACCCTACACCTGATAGCTTCTCCAAATTCTCCTACAACCCACCTGGCTATCTATTGACTGCTACACACTTGCATACAATCACTTCACATAGCATCAACACCCTATCTCCTCCTTCACCTGCTGCCTACAGATGAACTTTAGCTTTTGGCACTACTTGATGCTACCAAAATATCTCCTTTGTCTCCTCTTTCTACAAAAATTAAATATGTGGCTTTGATACCACTTGATGAAGACCCCCCTTCTATTCTTGGGGTTGTGAAACCTCCTAGTCTAGGATCATTCAAGTATCTGAGTCAGATCGGCTCTTCGGGCCTCTTCTTGGCCCCAAAACCTTGTTCACAGGCCTCTATTTTCTTCCCCCTGCTAGAACCAACGAATGAGGATTCTCAAACACCCACATAACCCTCTAAGGGAACCTATGCCAAGCTATGAGCCAATGTGATGATACCCGAGGAATTTTGAGACTTCTAATTCCACTTGGTGCAGGTGTGTGCTGAAACAAACCCTTCGGGCACTTTCTCTAGCTTCCTATGCCTTCAATCTCAAATCTTAGGATTTATCCCTCTTTTCTCTGATGAAAACTGCATGTGACCGTGGACTATGACTAAGAGCCTACTTAAAGGGCGCTTCAGAGCTTCGGTCTCCGAGCATTTTCAATTCACGCTACGACCAATTATTTCGGAGGCACAATCCTATGAAACCATAGAAATAATATCAACAGTCCTTGTTCCATGCCGAGATCGATGACTTAGTCTCTTTCTTCGAAATTTGGGCTTCGGCCGAATCCACATGGACACTCCACAAAACCTCCGAAGTGTCTTTACAATGGAGTGAACGTCCATCCTCCATGCGTCCCCTCATAGATCAATGGTCCATGCTCTCCTTTGGGATCAATGAACCACAATAAATTTAGGCTTCGACGTTTCGGGTAATTCCGAACCACCTCTCCACAAAACCTCTAGAGTGGTAAGTCTCTGGACTAACAGATCTTCTGCCACGCATCCTCCTTCAAAGATGGCGATAATGAATTAACAACTTCAGGCTTCAGGAGTTGTGCATGCTCCACCCTCTCTTTTTACTGAATTTATTTCCTCCAAAGTATGTAGATCTCCACAACGTACCCTTCTGAATCCGACGGTCCACATTTTCTTCTCCTCTTTGGGAATTCAACGATTCTTCTCTCCTGTGCACTTAAAAAGGGTTTAAGTATCGTGCACTTACCTGGATCCAAAAACTATTGATCCTTCATGCCCATATCCAATGGCTATGATATTTCCTTCTCATCAACATGCTCCTCCTGTTTGGATGTATATCTAACGGCCCAAATCTCTCCCTTGTAGTTGATCTGATGGATTTTGTTTCTCCTCCTCTTGAGCTTTGGCTTTCTCCTAAAATTGGGAAAATTTGTAAGTGTTCAAAGGTTTTGGCCCTTGAACCTTCTTCTATGAACTCGAATGTGGGATCTCGTTTTCGCTTTTCCTCTTGAGCTTCTGGGACTTGGAATGAATCCATCAGAGCACACCTTGCGTTATCCCTTCTGAGCTTCTGCCAATGTAATTTGACCTTGCTCTGGCACACACTTGCGCTTTACATGCAAACTTTCACTACTCCTCTTGAGCTTTCAACTTTATTAGTTTCCTAAGGGTCTTGGCCCTTCTGCTTCCTTTGGATATTTATGGTGTTTTCCTGGCACACTCTATGTTCTTCCTCTTGAGATTTTGAACTTGGAATAAATTCACACCTCTGTGCACTCGTGTAGCTCAACTCAGTCTTCAAGCAACTTGATACTTTCAACACTTTGTCTAAGTGTTGGCCTAATGAACTCCTTGCATAGGTCTTCCTCCTGCTTCATGATCTCTTTCAGGTTCACTGATGCACTATTTGTGTTTTCTCAACGCACACTTATGGAGCTTCTCCCTACAGTCTAATAATTTGGCTGTCACCTTAAACACACTTGCGCTCACTCAATGCACTCCTTGCAGATTTCTTCCCCCATAGTGTTCAATAACTCTGGTTTTCCTTGATTTCCTCCAACACATAATAACATGTTGGTTCTGTTCACTCTTTGCACCTGCTCAAATAACTCCTTGCTAAGCCTACAAAGTGTTCAACAAATCTGTGGTGTCTTCTCCTTGACACTCTTCTCTCTAAACTCAAAGATAATTATCTTGTGCACCCTTGCACCTGCTCAATTCCCACCTGGTAGAGCTCTACAGAATGTTCAACAACTCTATCTTCTGTTCCTTCTCTGCACAGTTTCTCCTCCAAGGTGTTCAATAACCTTGAGGCTCCTCCCTTAGTCTATAATTATCCTGGTGTGCCCTCTTGAAACGTTCACTCTTGAATTCGAAGTATAATTCAGATACACACTCCTTGCGTTGGCTCACATAGTTCTCAATACTCTGTCGTGCACTCCTTGCACTTAGCCTAAAAGAACCCAGGATAACCCAACAACCTCACAGACAGATAATGAAATCTATCTTATCCCTACAGATGAAATCTATCACATACATATAAAACATGTCTTCATAAACACCCAGATGACATTCAATAAACACACATTCATCACATAGAAACTCATAAACAATGAAATATTCTCTTTTGTATTAATGTGAATGTCAATTACAATATGTGCAAGATCGAACTGAAACAGAGTCTTGAATCTCTCCTTAGCCTACAATGATTATCTATCAACCTTTCAGCAACCTCTACTGAGCATACATTACAATGATTTATACAAGAGGGGCTCAAAGAGATTTCCCTCCAACTACTCTACTGGTGTCTAATCACCAATCACATTGCCTAACTATTGAAGCTTATTACATTGAATGACCATAAACACTTCAGATCTGAGGCAATTCTCGAGATCTATACAAATCAGACCTTATTAAATTCCTTTCTATCTACTACCTGTACAAAGGCATCAACTCAGCTCTTACATCCTTACATCATTTACTTGCATTTAATTACATTGAATTTTAAAATTCGAGGTAAAAATAAGAGGGTTGGTGCCTCTCTCCCTTCTTGAATGCACGCTGATGTGATGAATAGGTGGAACATGCTTAGGTGTAAAGGATGCTCTTGCATCAATTTACCTTTCCCTTATCGTCACAGGCTTGAAGAAAAAACTATTGAAAATATTGGTTCTGCTCTATATACTTTTCTAGAGTATCAAGAACAACTTGAAAGAATGACCCTTCCCAAAGGAGACTCAATTAAAAAAAAAAAATGTATGATATCTTACATCTTGTACATGATATGAATAATTAAATGATAGAATATGAGAGAAATGGAAATGTCCCTTCACTTACTCATGGGGCCTCATCTTCTTCTTCACCATATTTTAGGAATCCCAATAAAAACAACTTTCATCCCAAAGCCATCATGTCTTGCAGTTGGTGCAAGTTTTGTGAGGAACATCATGAGGAAAGTACTTGTGAGTTAAAGAAGAGTGTCAGAGATACAATCTTTGGCAAAAGGAATGAAACTACCATTGTTTTTCTAGATTTTGTAGAACCAGAGGATGTCATGATCATAAACACGAAGAATAAACCCTATGCTTTAAAAGGAAAATATGATCCCCCTCGCACTTATTCTATCCTAAGCTCATCTTCGCAAGTTATTGTTGAACAAGATACCAAGACTCTTAACAATTAAGGAACTCCTTCTCCTCTTCCCTCTGCTAAATACAATATTCTCAACCAATTGGATAATATCAAGGCTAATGCTACACTTATGGACATGGTTGTCGTCCCCGAGAAACAAAATAATTTGAAAAGTTTCATGAAAGGAAAAACTTCCACCATATCCAATCTCTCCGAAGAGGTAAAATAAGAGGATTCTAGTGTAAATAAAGTAGGTGTAAATAGCTTTAGACACCATGTAAAAAATCCCCCATTTTTCATTTTTATAAAGATTATGGAAAAAAATATCCCATTGTTGTCTAATTGATGGCGGTTCGGGCCCAAGCGTAATGTTGAAAATTATTATGGAAGAGATAAGATTTTCTTTTACAAATGAAAATGTCAGAAGCATGCTCTCTTATAATAGTTTACAACAATTGACCATAGGTGAAATCAAATATGTGACCTTGGTTTTGTGCGCACATATTAAAATAAGGACAACCCTTAATATTCAAGTAATTGACATGCTAGTAAGTAATTATTCAATCATCTCAGGAAGAGACTGGTAGGCTTTTACAGGTGGATATCTCTCACTTGAAGAGACACACTTATCTATTCCTCGGAATGGGAAGAACATCGTATTCCTAAGGGAGGGAATATTGTCACCGTGTATAGAAAGCATCCCACGGCCTAATGTAAATTATGTCGAGGAGGACCTAGGAGTGTATTCCATCTTTGCAAATGAGGATAACACTACCCTTGAAAAAATTGACTTGGAGGATGGGATGTGGCATATACACTTTGATGGTTCATGCTCCAACAAAGGTAATGGAGCTAGCATGCTCTTTTACTCACCTGTAGGTAAAATTCACAATTTTTCCTATAGGTTAGAATTTACTTGCACAAACAACGTCACTGAATTTGAAGCATTACTGCTAGGCATTGAAAATGATTATAATTTAGGCTGTGGTCACCTTACAATTTTTGGGGACTTGGAACTTGTTGTAAACCTTGTACGTAAAATATATTCTCCTAGCAACAAGTTAATGAAACGCTACACCCAAATTGTTTGGTGCTTATCTCGAACTTAATATCATTCAACATCACTCATGTTAAAAGGGAATTGAATTCAATGGCTGACAAGTTATCTATTTTTGCATGCTCTCCTACTCGACAACTTTTGCCACAAATACCTTATTGTACTTTTCAATCTTTATATCGTCCGCATATCCCTTACAATGTAGAGTCATGGCATGTCTTCCCTAGTGATGAAAACATTTCTTCTTTCATACAAAATGAACCATATAAGCCCAAGGAGATTATATCCATGAAAAAAATAAAATTCTAAAGGGCTTGACTCCTCTAGAAAGTTTATTTTCATCGAGTGATGTAGGCAACAAAGAAACACATAAATAAGAGGAGTCAAAAAGGAAAGTGGGTGAAACCATTTCCTTGAACATTGGGACACCCAATTCCCCAAAGAATGTTAATATAGGTGCCCAATGTACTGATGAAGAAAAGTTGAAATTCATTGAGTTACTTCATGAATTTCAAGATGTTTTTTCTTGTTCTTATGAGTATCTTCGTGGTTTTGATCCTGCTCTTATACAACATGCCATTCCTACCAAGGAAGGCATAAAACCGGTTAGGCAAAAAAAAAGACCCGTTAACCCCACACTTGAAGTGACTATTCAGAAGGAGTTGGAAAAACTCTTGAAGGCTAGGATAATTTTCCCTCTTAAGTATTCTTAGTGGCTTTCCAATTTTGTTCCTGTTTGGAAAAAAACTGGTCATATCCGATTGTGCGTTGATTTCCTCGCATTTAATTGATGAAGCATAAAAGACCATTTTCCTCTCCCTTATATGGAAATGATTTTACAGCAAGTTGCAGGGTCATAGATGATGTCCTTACTTGACGGTTTTTCTGGCTATAATCAGATTAAGGTAAAAAGGACAGATAAATACAAAACCACTTTCATTACACATTGGGGCACATTTTCTTATGAACGCATGCCTTTTGGCTTATCTAACACAGGTGCCACTTTCTAAAGAGCTATGAAGAAATTTTTTGACGATCTGAGTGGTAAGATTATTCAAATTTGTCTTGATCACTTGACTATGTATTCAAAGAACCGATTGGGTCATTTTGGTAATCTTAGAAATATTCTCATGCGATGTAGGAAATTCAACATTTCTTTAAATCCTTCTAAGTCTATTTTTGGCGTTACCAAGGGAAAGACCCTTGGGCATATTGTCTCTGATTCAGGAATAAGTGTAGATCACGAAAGGATTGTTTCTCTTCTAAACCTTCCTTCTCCTACTTCCAAAAAGGAGGTTCAAGCATTTATGGGCATTATCAACTTTGTTCGTAGGTTTGTTCCTGATTTTGTTGTAATGGTAAAACCAATTCACAATATTCTCAAGCAAGGTCGCTCCTTTTCTTGGATTGATGATGTCGAGAATGATTTCGTAGGGATTAAAAAGGAAATCAGTTCCCCACCAGTTTCGACGAAGCCAGATTTTTAGAAAGAGTTTATTATATATACTAATGGCATGTAGGAAGAAGTATCTACTATCCTCATACAATGTGATGACCAGAGTAGCGAAAAACCAGTAACTTACATGAGTCAAACCTTATTAGATGATGAATTCAAATATTCTTATATTGAAAAACATGCTTCGCTCTTGTTAAAGTTGTGGAGAAATTTCTCCACTTTATCTTAGGTACGCACACACTGGTAAAAGTCCCTTTACCTACTGTCAAGTTTTTTCTCTCACAAAATTATCTTTCAGGGAAGATTTCACATTGGCTTGCTAAGATACAAGAGCATGATTTAACCATCATGACTTAAAAAACCATTAAGGGACGTGACTTAGCCCTTCACTAGGCTCAACATGCTGAAGCAAGTTAAGAAGTTGATGAACAAAATAACTCTATGTCAACACTATTTTACATTGATAGTCAAAATCTTCATGTAGCTGAACATTCCTGGTATAAAGATCTAGTGTATTACTTGCAAAACCAGAGATGTCCAGATAACTTAGATAATCATCAAAGGAGAAGGATCCTTCTTGAATCTTCCATATATGTCATTTTAGGAGACTTCTTGTTTAGGAGATTCGTCGATGGTATATTACTTTGCAACATAAATAATGAGGAAGCACATAAATTGTTACAAGAAACCCATGTATATTCACATTCTGCCATTCATGTCGGTGGCCACTTTTCTGCTAAGACTACTACTTTTAAAATCATCAGAAAAGGGTGTTACTGGCCTTCAATTTTTCAAGATTCTTATAAATTTTCAAGATCTTGTGACAAGTGCTAGAAGTTCATCGGGAAAGAACATCTTTCTACCATGCCTTTAAAACCTATCCTCCCTGACTTTCCTTTCTCAAAATGGGGTATGGACTTTATTGGTCCTATTAATCATCCATCTTCAATAGGGAAAGTTTTCATCTTTACAACCACAAATTATTTTATGAAATGGATTGAACGTGTCCCACTTAAACAATCGTAGGATGAGTAGGTTATTTCTTTCCTTGAAACTAATATTTTCTCCAGATTTTCCCTACTTTAGAAATTATTACAGACAATGGTCCCGCTTTTATTTCTTTTAAGATGACTCAGTTTCTATCTAAACTGGGAGTTAAAATTTTTACCTCATCATCTTATTACCCTCAAGGAAATGGGCAAGTTGAATCTACCAACAAAAATCTGGTTAGAATTATCAAGAGGCTCATTGAATATAATCCTCCTCAATGGCACACCCTCCTCACTTACGCCCTTTGGGAATATCGCACCACTTCCAAGGTGAGCACAGGTTGCACCCCCTTTCAATTTGTTTATGGTCAAGAAGCCATTCTGCCTACCGAGCTAGAAATTTCTTCTCTACAATTGATGCTACAGATTGAAGAATTGAATTCTTCTAATATACCTCAAAGAATAAATGCAATGTTGGCTTTAGAGGAGCAAAAGATGTTTTCCTTGGAGAATATAAAGATAAGACAATAAACTGTAAATAAATATTTCAATAAAAGTGAAAAATATGTCATATTTAAGGTCAATGATAAAGTTTTACTGCGGTATTCAGCTCACGCTGATAGGGGGAGGCATTCAAAGTTTCAAAAGTTATGGCTGGGTCCTTTTAAATCTGCTTTTGTCCTCAGTGCAAATTCTTATATTCTAAAGGACTTGGAAGAGCGATTATTTTCCTATAGCACCAATGGTTCCCACTTGAAACATGATGTGGAACCAATTTGAAAGTTTAAATGTTGTATGGAATTACTTCTTTATTATAGTTTTTGTTTCACTACTTGATCTTTCTTTGTTATTTTAGTTTTTTGTTGTTTCATTTCTTTTGTTTTATTTCTTTTATTGATTTCTTTTCTTGCCAAAAATAAAGGTATGGATTAGTTTTGCCACATTGATGCTATTCTGCAAGTATTTTTAATCAATAACAATCAAGTTACACAACTGTCATGATGTCCATCCTTGAATACATCATTGGAATTGTTATCTTCTTCTAGTACTGTTGTTAGATAATATAATTGGTTTTTCATCCCTATTTTCTTCTTTTCTTTTCTTCCCTCTTCCTCGAGATTCAAAAAGAGCACACCAAAAAATTTTCTCCTTAAAGCAAAGAATGCTATACTTTGATTAATCAAATGTTATGCATAGAGGAATAATCCCCTCATACGTAACACTTTCCATGTGTTATTACCAAAATCCCAAATCGTTTTTTCCCTTAAACTTCTCACTTCCCCTTATTGCATAATCATTCTAGAAAAAATATTCTTTGATTTAATGTTCTACCTAGACTACGAAACTACATATTATGAGTTCTTAATCTGCTAGAAATAGATTTCCCTGTGGAGTCTCCAATTTGTTGACGCTTAAAAATGAAATGATGAATACTATGCTCGCAAATGATTTCCAAGCTCTATTAATTATTTATATTAATAATAAACTAGTAGGTGGGATCCCCTTGTAGACTTGTGGCTACATCATTGGAATTGTTATCTTCTTCTAGTACTGTTGTTAGATAATATAATTGGTTTTTCATCCCTATTTCTTTTCTTTCTTTCTTCCTCTTCTCTAGATTCAAAAATAGCACACCAAAAAATTTCCTCCTTAAAGCAAAGAATGCTATACTTTGATTAATCAAATGTTATGCATAGAGGAATAATCCCCTCATAATGTAACACTTTCCATGTGTTATTACCAAAATCCCAAATCGTTTTTTTCCCTTAAACTTCTCACTTCCCCTTATTGCATAATCATTCTAGAAAAATATTCTTTGATTTAATGTTCTACCTAGACTACGAAACTACATATTATGAGTTCTTAATCTGCTAGAAATAGATTTCCCTGTGGATTCTCTAGTTTGTTGACGCTTAAAAATGAAATGATGAATACTATGCTCCCAAATGATTTCCAAGCTCTATTAATATTTTATATATTAATAATAAACTAGTAGGTGGATCCCCCTTGTAGACTAGTGGCGATGGATATGTTGTACTCTATATTTTGTTTTCTATTGTGATGGTACCAACACAACCTTCTACAGTTCGATGTTTCAAATCATGGTTTAGAATTTTATGTTCACATAACATGGTTGGTTGATTTATGCATGGAACTGGATTGTTTGATGACCACTCTCAGACTATGTTGAGGTTTCCCTATGGATCAAAGGATTATTAGAATTTTTGTTTGGATATTGAAATTAAAAATGGCATTAATTAATTTTAATGATCTTGTTAAGGGATGATATTGGGGCTCTTTTAAATAAAAGGACTATGCACATGCTCTAATGATATGTATTATGGTGATGACAAGAGGTGTAACAAACCTTTTGTATAGTTATGCGCCTTGTTTAAGTTATATGTTGAATGCACTCGGGGTAATGTTATGGCATATTGTTATTTTTAAAAGGTTTGACATTACCAAGGGTAGCATCATAAATGGGTATGGTTATGGATATGTGGTTGATTTTAATGGATTACTATGGATAATTGGTTCCTCTCAGACTTTGAATTGAATGAGGTTGGATGTGGAAGGTGTGCATTTATTGTATGCTACTCAAACACCCATCGTCTACACCCTAGTCATACTTGCATTTTGGTTTTTGACTCTGGTAGTTGTTGATGCTCCACATCGTTCGGTCATGAAGGAGGCATACAATATAACATCTTCTTCGCACAAGATTTTCTAGGTATGGGTTCCTTACTATTCCATCCATGATCGTTAATCTGCCCTTTGAATCAATTTTTACCGGGAGCAATTGCTTGAGTTATGTGTTTTCTTAAGTTGGCTTAAGCTATTATGGATTATATGAACTGTGTATTGGTGTTGTGTTCGTGGTTTCTTCTGGTGATTATTTTGGATTGTTGGAATTTTGAAAAAAAGGAATGGTTATACTCTACTCGCTATGCGTAATCTGTGCATGAGTTTATTGATAAAGTTACAGTGAAACATGATCGGTCGGTTTGGGTTTTTGGGTCTGGTTCTCTGTGGAAATTTATTTTTATATTTAACAATCTCTAAGCTTTGCATGTGGGTATTACAACCACTCTCTGTGTTAATCTTTTCTTCTCCTTTTTCGCCTTTGTTGTTGATATGTGTCGATTCTATGATTGAAAGGTGAACTGTTGAAAGTTTAAAGATTTTTTGCCTTGACTTGACAAAACCCCGAGCTGTTAACAATCATAGCATTTCCCTCATTAACGTTATTTCTTGGGAAGTAGTGCACAATCTAAATTTAATATCACCCAAAAGTTTAATGGAAGCATTATACATGTTTTGGTTGGGCACAAGTTTGTGATTGGGAATTCATTTTACATTATTGTTTAAGAGTTTGCTCCTTGTTTCTCTGTTTTAGAGGTGGTTGACTACCATTTTGTTAACCCTCACTATCAAGAGTATGGTTACTTGTTATATGTCTGTGGTAATTTTTGAAAGGCTTGAGCTGTCTGTGTTTTTGAGGATTTATTCCTTTGATTGAACCATCTGTTCTTACTCCCATTTGATGTGTTAAACCCTAAATACAATCTTGATATCATTTTAATCCAGTCAAGGGTAAATAGACACTGTGTGTGCTTGGCCGATTGGGAACGATTTGGTCATGTTTTCTCATTGAGCGATTTTAAAAGAAGTATGTACATGCTAAATTATGTGAATCTTGGTCTCATGAGTTTCATGTTGAATGTTATTCGAATCAATCCTTATGTTGAATATATTTAAAGGAGAACTACGTATGAATGGATTGGGGCCCAATTATTGATTGTGTCAAACAGTTTGTAAATATTGAACAAGTCATGGTAAATACTGTGCATATTATTATTGGTTTTAAGGAATAAGAATTGGATATAAATTGTTGGGATGACTGTGCGTATTCTATTGGTTTTTAAAAGAAGAAAAAAAAGAGATTTAACATTGGAATATGGATGGATGTGGCTCAAAGGGTTATAATGTTTATCATATAAATGGCCATGATGTTTGTTAGGGTTGTTATACAAATATTATATATATGAAAGGATGTTGTTATTGAGTATTTCTAGGCATATGAATTAGTTTTTGGAAGGCAACAAGAAATATGTAAAGGAAGTAACAGTTTAGATGATGGTTTTGAAAAGTGAATGATGATTTAATTGTGGAGGTCTAAACACAGATGTATTTGATTGTTTGATTTGATTTATTTTTATATGAAAAATATCCATATTATGTCCCTGTCATGATACCACTTTTAGCTCATTATATTCCCATCATAATCCCAATTTCATTTATGACATCCCTGTTCTGTAAAATAAATTAAAAAGGGTCTATGTAACACTGATAAAAGATATATGACACAACAATGGTTGGCAACTGATATTTTGGTATTGTATTACATAGTTAAATTATTTAATTAATTGTTGAGGAGTATTCATGTGTTTATCCTCTCTCATTATACCACCTTTCAGTCATTACACTCCCTTCATATGTCCCATGAACCCTATCACCCCCTGCTCACTTGATGATTATTAAATGGTTTGATATGGATGGATTTGCATGTATCTCGTGTCAATTTATGAGCCAATTATTGTTTCATGCGAGAAGAATGTCATGTATGGTTTATTAAGGGATTAGTTACTAAAGAAATGCTGCTACAGGATGAATTTCTTCAGTAGGGCCAGCCAAGGAAAAAATAATAGAGGAAGAGGAAGTTGTAATAGAGGGCCTAGAAGGCCTAGATTCTCCATTCATTTGGATGTTGATCCCCAAGTATTGAACTAGTTGTTCCAAGCTGGGTTCTTTAACTATATCGGGCAAGGAATAGTACGAACTCAACCAGAGAGACCTCCCCACCATCCTCAGAACATCCCTAGTATTCATGTGCCTCCTCATGTGTCCATGCAATCATAAGTCCCTACAAATGATGGATGGCAAGAGATTGTCAACCTGGTTTTCTCTCACCATATTGGCTGGCCCAATTTTTCATTACCTCCCGCAACACCTGTAAATCCTAATGTTCAAATTTAACCTATTGATTCACCTGTCCAATCTTCACATGTAAGAAAAATACCTAAAAATGATATTCCCCATGTGAAAGATAAAGGCAAAGTTGCTACCTCCCCTTCCTCTCCTTCAAAATCTGTGTCCTTCCGCATGAATTTGAAGGATGATTGTTCTCATGTTATTAGCGAGATACAGCCTCAAGGTTCAAATCAACCATAAGATAATTCCTGGAAATCAAAGGTGGACAATAGTGATAAAATAAAAATTGCCTCTTAGAGTGGCAAGTGTGGCTTTTAATTTATGTCTTTTTATGATTGAGTTGATGAAGACAGTGGCCTGCAGAAAGTTTGGACAACAATCTCTTTTTTGGATAATGTGGATTATGTGGATATTATTATATTTTTGGACATGATTTAAATTAGTTCTGATATTTAAATATTCATTTTTGAAGGTATCTAAGGGAGTTACAAGGTGGCATGTGTTTAAATGATTGTACATTTGTGTTTTATTTTATAATTTGAAAAGAATAAAAGAAGGGAGTCACAAGGGGTCCCACCTACCTATTTATTATTAATTAATACCCTTAACTATTATTATTATTATTGTTATTATTTCTCCTAAACTAAATTAGTTAAGTCAAACTAACTTAAATAAATAAAGTAGTTGAACTACTTCAACTTATTTGGAAGGCATAAAAGCTAAATGAGAAGAATAAAAAAGAGGAGAATAGAAGGATAAAGAAAGACTAAGCTTTTCTCTTTTGATTTCACGATATAGTTTAGTTTTCATTGATTGTTGAGTTCATTGAAAGCCTAATTCTCTTTTTGACAACAGGTTCTTATTGTAGACAACAAGGTTAAAAAATAAACCAAGTCATTCAGATGCTTGTTTTAGAAGTGTTGATCCATCTGTCATAGTTTGTGTATTATTGTTTGTTTATGGATTGAGTTTCATAGATGATAAATGATATTTTGTAGAGTCAAATTGGTAGTAGTCTATGGCAAGATGATCCAGATTATAAATTTCAGTTTTTACTTATTGTTAGAGTCCTTTTGTATGGTGTTCATCGGGGATATCTAAATTAGAATTTGGTCCATGCCCTCACAGTGGTTTTGTAAAGAGAAAAACACTTTTGATATCTCGGAATGAAATAAAGAAGATTTATTTTTTGTCTCATTTGTGTTTATTTGTGACTTGGTTGCTTTTTCTTCTTAATCTCGATATTTACTTTCTGTAATCTATATATTTTTCAGAAATTTATATAAAATTTGTATGTTATTTTGCAACAATATTTTCATTAATAAATCATCTTAATCCCTTGTAATTAATACTTGTGGATTGGGAAAATATTTTTGAGGATATAAAACATAGGGTGACATTCCCGAATATCTTGTCCTAGCCAGGAAAGATTAAAAAATGATTGAGTAATATAATTCATATCTTTTCCTCAACACACTTATGTTTGAGCTTGCTTACTGTTCTCAAACAAATATTTTCCAATGTATATATTTAATGGAGGCCAAATCGCTTTCTTTTATTTGTATAACATTCCTCTGACCCCATGTATGATAGTTTGATATGCCACCTCTTGAGGCACAAGTTTGTTAGGAACGAACAAAGGGAGTAAGTGGGGTTGTTTCATCACACCATATATTCTTATATAGGTTTTGTGCTCCATCAATTACCAGTCCTCGATCCTTATTATGAATTCTATGGATTTGTCTGTCATACAAGGTGGGGAGGTTCAAAAGAAAAATTCATACAACGGGGAAAGGAAGTTCTCACAGTTTCGTTTATATTCTGTTGGTTATTTGTGCTCCCCAAGCACTTTACAGTATATGTGGATAGAGACGTCAGTGGGAAACCATCTCCATCCCATGTTTTGGTACCTGTGAGTAGTACACATTATGTCTAGGAGATATGAGGACATATGGAAATTAGGAAAGTTTCCTGGTTGTGCTTGTGTAACTGCAGAGATGGAAGCTTTGATGTTTTCAAACAATATGTCTACCCAGTTGAACTAGACCCCCACATTTGCAAAAACAAAAATTAGTGGGATGTACGATAAGGAGAAATGAGTTGCATCCGGTTCCCCATATAACCTGCACAACATGGTTACCACATAATGGTAGGGTATCCTTACATTGGTCGTGGGATACTGACTCTTGGAATGATACTTGAATTTCTTATCTACTTTATACCACGCAGGGGATAAATCTTTTGGTGTATAAATCTTTTAGTGACTTTTTGATGTTCCTGAAAATCTGGAGCTCATCTGGCTCCTCTGCATCCAAAAATAATCTTGAATTCTTGAACATATAATATAATACTCCCCATTTTAAGGTTTCTCCATCCTTCTCTAGAAGTACTGACGTATCATCATATATGGTATCGATAGTTTCTTCCTCTATTGTTTGTTAGGAACTACTAGATGGCTCAACCCCTGTTGCTTTCACCGTCGTATTCCTCCATGGTGACATGTATGAACCTGTAGAAAGGATAAATTTAGAGCATGTTATTTGAAATACGACTAAATGATCAAATAATTATAAGAATTACTAAAATTACCAAGGCATAGCAAGCTTCTTTCTGTAGATGTCAAGTTGAAAGGGACTTATCTGATGTAGATCGAAGGGGTTAGAAATAATTTTTCTGATAAATATCACTAGAATGGTGTTCAAAAGTGTGAAATACAACTCATGCGATCGCATCGGAGGAGTTCGTAATAAATCCTTTGATGAGATTGGAAGAGTTATTTCTAATTATTCCGATATGTCATCGGAAGTAAATATCGCAAATACCAAAGAGGTTGCATTTAAAAGTAACTCCTCCAATCATATCGAAGGAGTTGAAGGTAACTCCTCTGATATGCTCAAATTGTTTAAAATCAACTCCTCCGATATGCTTGGAGGAATTTTTTATAATCGTTCTGAGCCATGTGGAGGATATAATGTTAACCTTTTCGAATGCACCTTTAGAAACTAGTTAGGTATTTTTTGCGAGAATGGGAAAATGATCCAAGAAAAATGATGACCACTTTCAAGGAGAGTGAGGATACCCTAGAAATTTATAGATCAAGGTATTTGTGCTCGGGGTGAGATTTTCGAGGCTTGAAAGGGTTAAGTGAAAGGGAGGGGATACATTCCATCGTGGTGAAGGGGAAAAGGATGATTGGTTGTGCATCTCGTGGAAAGAAAAAAGTTCTAAAACAAAAGGTTGGAAAAATGGGGGTGGCCAAGAATGAATTGAAAAAGAGCAGGGAAATAGGGTTATCGATTTAGAGAAAGTGAGTAAGGAAAACTAACAAACAAAGACCTAACCCTAGCCTGAAAAAATAAGAGAGGTGAGGTAATCTTACTTGGATTATGCCTCCACGTGGTGGATATGATAGGTGAGAGCCTCGAATGGACTTCAAATTGGCGTGTTTATCTTTAGGTTTCCTCGTTCACTTGAAAATGGTAGGATAACACTAAACCTAACCCTGTTCCATTTATATAACAAAATGAAAATTTATGGCATTAAATGCATTGGTTGGGGTTAGTTTGATAGGATAAAAATGCAAGAGATAACTCCCTTTTTTATCTTCCATGGAACATGATGTATGTCCATTAGAGGGAGAGGGAACACGAGGAAATTGATGTACTGGTCAATGAGGACCTTGCTGCCACTGCCGCATTGAAACAATGTGGGTTGTGGAAGTTCTTCCAGTGTCCATTTATGAAGGCACAACCCAGGCTGCTAAATACCCTGGTTGCCTACTAGAATACATATGTAGAGGCATTCATGATAGAGGGACATCCGTTGACTCTAATGACTGAGGATATTTAATTTTTGACTGGCCTCTCAAGGAGAGGGGAACCAATCAATCTGCGGACATTTCCCCTTGGGACTTCCAACATTTAGGACTACATCAAGATGTACTTTGAGGTCGACACTAAGAAGGTAGGTTCTCAAGTGCCTATTAACAATATCACCATTTTGACACTGAGAGTGATCTTACTACTTATTGGGTGGATTACTGGATCTACGACCCTTCACCAGGCTTCCTGGGAGCACATGCATTGTGTTATTTAGTTCCAGGAGGCACATATATATGATTGGAGTACAACCATGCTCACATGCACGAAGAGGAAGTTGATAGAGTGTCAAGAGCGCATCAACAAGATCTTCGGTTTTGGAACTATCCTTTTCTCGTTCTTCTTCTAGAGAGTGCCCAGTCTGAGTCCTAGAGAGACTATATGGGGGCATGCAGCCTCCTTCCCAGTAGTATGAAGATGGGAAGCACCGCTGCCACGACAGGGAGGAGGGAGGACCATAGAGGCCTTTGATGACAAATTATTTGACTGGTGGGCATGAAAGATTCTAGCGATAAAGGAATACCCTTATGCTAGAATCAACTTTTCTAGGGATCCGAACATGACCGTACTTCCTGGAGAGGAGCAAGGAGAGCTAGGTAACATGTTTTTTAAGTTATTTAATTTTTAATTTCTTTTATATATATCATTTTTATATGTATTAGAGTACTAACTTTTATGTATATGTTATGTACAAATGTGGGACTAGTGCGCCCAATGGACTTCACGAAGACTCGACGACATTCTCGACGAGAGGCAGGACCAACAACAGTCGGTGGACCAACAAGCGCAGAAGGACCTCTAACCGGAGAGGCTGAGAGAGTTTTGAGGTGGGTGGAGCAGAACCTCACCGCACTCACTTGTACAATTCCTATGGCCAAGATCGAGGAGCTCCCGCCTTCTATGAAACCTCATGTAGTGGGGGTGCCATGGACTTGGGTCCAACTTTTCTAGGGTTTGGCCAACATCGTCATTCACTACGAAAGGACAAATAGGCCCTGCGATTAGATAGGCTAGACTATTATGTTTCGAGGGAACCTTTGTATATTGTTTGAGGGCATAAGCCCCGTGATGTATACCAAACCTTATTTTTGAGGCGTTCGCGTCCACCTATGTACTCATGACATTTTTGACATATATATATATATATATATACATATTTATTCATCTTCTGGATCATATTTTTCACAAATATATGTACATGTGTATGTGTGTGCTTCTTTTTATGTGTGTGCAACATGCCAATCTAATACTTGATTAGCTAGAGTATGAGTCATTTGATTAAATCTCATAGGAACATGGATATACGTAATGTAATCAAAGTAACGTTCTAAGAGATGTACCCTAAGGAAACATCGGTGAAAAGTAAGATGATAAATGTGGTAGACTACATTTAAATGGGACACAACTAGCTGAGGATCTAAGCAGACCTAGAGGTGAGAAATGCCATGCGACAAAGAGTCATGAAGAAACTCTATCATTGCACTGTACTCGACGACATTTTTTGTGGTGTCACCTAGACAAATACCTATGGAAGATAACAACTAGCCTCCAGGTGTGAAAATCACCCAAGCTGCGGAAGAAAACCTCTAAGTGTGTCGGCTAGTGTCATCCACGAACCCAAAGAACACCTCCGATTCACTTGACATCTACCACAGTAAAAAGGAAGACATAAATAACTACTCATCCATAAAACAAAAAGACAAAAATTGTATACGAACTATACATATGTACAAGAAGTCACGCAGGCGACCAACCTAAGAGTAATACTTCTTGAGGTAGAGCTCATTTCTAGGCTCCGCCAAGGCATTTTCTTCTAATTCGAGTAGATGATAATCACCCTTCTTTAATACATATTTCATGATGAATGGTTCGAACCACATGGGTTTGAACTTTCCTTCCCCTAGGGGATCCTTGTCTTGATCATAGACCAGGACAAGATTACCTTCAAAGAAAATATAAGGACGGATGGACCGATCAAATTGACACTTGACTCATTTCTTATGAGCCTCATTGGCCGAGGCTACATCATGATGCTTCTCATCGAGTTGCTCAAGATATAATAGGCATTCCTCAAGCGATGAAGTGTTTGGGATTAATTCCACTGCCAAGTTTAAAGATGGGATCTGGCAATGAACAGGAAAGACTACTTCCAACCTGTATACGAGTTGAACAAGTGAGAAACCGGTGGAAGTATTTACAGTTGTTTGATAGGCCCATAAAGTCGAGTACAACATCAAATTCCAATTTGACTTGGTAGAATTGATCATTCACCGAAGAATAGTCTTGAGAGACTTATTCACAACTTCAACCTGACCATTCTCTCGTGGGTAGTAGGGTGATGAATGTTCTTGCCTCAACCCAAGATTTGATGTTAACTCGGTCATCATTTTGTTTGGAAGTGACTAACATGGTCACTGACAATATCCTTCAGGATGTCGAACCTTGATACTATMTTGTTAAAAATGAAAAGAGTTATCATTTCTCCATCATTTTTAAATGTTGGCATAGCMTCGACCCACTTTGTGAAGTAGTCTAYSACTACGATGATGTAACGATGCCCCCTATCTAAAGTTGGTTGACATGTTGTAAAATAAATCCCCCACTTAGTGAAAGGACCAACAACAATGATGGGAAACATGGGAGMAGGATGTGCCTGCATCTTCTAAGAGAAGATCTGACACATGTGCCACTTCTTTACTGAATCAACGCAATCCTTTATTAACGTAGGCCAAAATTAACCAAAATGTAGAATATTTTGGGTTGTTTCCAACCCTGAAAAATGACCACCACATGCTCCAGTGTGACATTCGTTCAAAACGATTTCTGCTTCCTCATGTATAAGGAACCGATGAAGAATGAAATATACACCTCGACGATACAAAGTGTCATTGAGTATGACATATTTTCATGCTCGATGTTGAATTCATCAACACTTGTTGTGGAAATAAGAGGCATGGAACTTCAAAGTATGGATATAGAACAATATATCTCCATACCATGGGTCTGAAGATGTGATAAAAAAAAATCTCCTTTGATGGTAKATTATTCGGGCATGACATCACTAGATTCAACYAGAATTTTTGAAATAAGTTCTGCAAAGACCAATGACTTTTTGGATTTCGTGGAAACAAAATCCAAGTCAAATTCCTGGAGGATTACAATCCATCTATTGATTTTTTCACCAATGACTTGTCGTGTCAGCACATATTGAGAGGGGTTCACAATGAAAATGACAGTGGTTTTGCGAAGAAAAATGTAATGATGGAACCACTGGACAACATGCACTGCTACCAAAGAAAGCTTTTGAACATGGGAATAGTTGATTTTCGGCCCAACCAGGCCTCAACTCAGTTAATAAATGACATGCTCCTCAAGCAGATCATCCTCTTGAACCAATACCATGTCGATGGTCGACTCTGCAGTAGCCAAGTACAACAATAAATCTATGTTATAATCGGGAGGCTGGAGCAGAGGGGAAGACGTAAGGGTGAATTTCAACACTTTAAAAGAGTGTTGAGCAGATTTGTCCCAGCAGAAGGGGACTCCCTTTTTCAATAGACACATAAACCCTTTAGTAATCTCGACATAGTTTGTGAAAAAACACTGAAGAAAGTTCTCCTTCCCCTGTAATCTATGAAGCTAGGGTATTGTGCACGGAGGAGGCAATTGAACTATCGCCTCAACCTTAAGAGGATCGACCATGATCCCTAATGTTGAAACAATAAAACCTAAGAGATGACCCGACGTCACGCAGAAACTGCACTTCTTAGGATTCAAGTGAATATGATAGTAGCAACATCATTCAAATATTAGTCGGAGGTGTGTGGGATGATCATATCTCTTGCAAGAGGATGATGCTAGATCATCAAGATATGCCTCGAATATATGTTGAAGGTCGTGGAAAGAAAAAGACATGGCTCGATGAAAAGTGGTTCCAACATTCCTTAGGCCAAAAGGTATCTTACGATATGAAAATGTGCCCCAAGGACAAATAAAAGTAGTTTTATGCTGGTCTTCAGGTTTGATCTGAATCTGGTTATATCTTGAAAAACCATCCATGAATGAAAATACCTCGCATCTTGCACATTCATAGACAATCTGATCGATGAATCGGGTGGGAAAACTATATTTCAGAGAGGGATTTTTCAAGTCACGGAWGTTCATGGACACGCAAATCGTACCCTATTTTTTGTTAACTGGAACAGGGTTTGAAACCCATTCCGTCAACTGTACGGGGTAGATAAAATCAACTTTAMGCAGTTTCTCTACTTCAGCCTTAATCGTTGCTGCTTTCCGAGGATTCATTGGACTAAKCTTCTGTCAGACCGACTTGGCATCTGGAAAAATCGTTATTTCATGTTCGACRATTCTTGGTCTATGCCTGGCATTTCCTCGTAAGACCAAGAAAAAACGTTGCGAAATTATTTAAATAACTCCGTATAAATTTGAATCTCTTCGAGGGAGAAGTCCAGTTCGATAAAAACATTCTCCATGACCCTGTGTGTTTTGGAGATATTTATGGGGATTTATTCAATGATACTTTCCATATTACCCTCAGTGTAAAATGTGTTCGTAGCTAGAGGATTAATAGGACAATACCTATGTCCATTCATAGTCAACATAAATTCACATGCCTCTATTTTCCTTAAATATGGGAGGAAGTATGATCTATGATGGAGATTATCCCAGGGTCTGTCTCGACTAATCAATGCCTCAAGAATCACCTCATCTGAGGGAAAGACCAGGTCTAAAGAATCTGTAGTGGCAAGAGAACCTTGAGCCCAAATAGGCTCGAGAACTGGATCTAACTCCTGTGCAGGAGTCAGATCGAGGTCGATCGAATCTTGGTGGACAATGTTGTACACAACCTTTGTTGCAGACCAAGGCA
The DNA here is from genome assembly GCA_010110895.2 of Picea sitchensis. Lineage (NCBI taxonomy): Eukaryota > Viridiplantae > Streptophyta > Pinopsida > Pinales > Pinaceae > Picea > Picea sitchensis. Next base: position 152,351 of record SNQJ01S0008146.1, read on the forward strand.
TGGCCATTCCATAATTCCCTATCCCTTACATCGAAGCTGATGGGGAAGCAAGAGTCTATAGATAAAGAAAGTAATTCGTTTAGAATGACGATATTTGGAAAATTTCATCCCTAGGTTGGTCAAGGGTAGCTGATATAAGCTTGACATTTCCATAAGGTGGAGGGTAATTGAAAGTACCAATCAATGTGGACACAAACCAACCCCTACGTTAATGGTGATGGGTTGAGGGTTATAAATCATCAGGACTCTGGATGCCCCTGATGAAGGTTCAGGACGGGAGAAGGAAAACTGGCCAATGGTCACAATTCAACCCTCGTGTGGAAACAACAAGAGTTGAAATACTGTAGCAACCACTACATGCATTTCATAGGTCCAACTCCTTCCTAACAAAAGGTTGTAGTTGAGAGGCACATCGACCACTTCAACTTTGATGCACACGGTCTTCCCTGCTAATTGCAGGGGGAAAGAAGGAATGATTCCATGTGGTCTAAACGAACGACCGTCGAATGCCATAAGAAATGTACACGGTAGAGAAAATAATTGTTGGCCAATGGCCTTCCAACATGCCAGTGACATCATGCAAGTTGAGGCACCCTCATCAATCACCGTACGAAAGATATTTTGAGTAAAATATTTCATGGTGTAAGATACTACTATATGAAACACAATGTGGTAAGGAAGCCAAGGTTTCAAGTCATTTGGATAGAGAACGATCTCTCTTGAGCTACAAGTATCTACAGATCCCAAGGTGGATATCAAAGTTTTTCTCTGTGAAGGGTAGCTCTGGAGGACTTCCAAAGAAGACATTGCGCAAGGGGTTTGTGCCAAATCCTCCACAACGGAGTAGTTCTGGGTAGCCTTCGCATTTGGATTATGTGAATATTTCTTGAACACACCTTTGGGGATGTGTGTCATTGTTTCACCCATTGTCGTCTCAATATGGAGATTAACTGGTGGATTTATGGATTCTTTACCCTTTTCGGTAGATTCTGGTATTCCATAATCTTGTGCCCTAGTCTCTATATGAGCGTCACCTTTCAAAGTGTAAACATTTATGGCTGAGGTATTAATAGTAGACACAAGGGGTCCATGACTGCTCCCTTCTGCGCTAGAGGATGATGAATCTTGAGCCATGTTTTTCCCATGCTGAAATGGTTTTGTCAGAACAACAGGCTGCTTCTACGCCAATATCTTCTAAGACTCTACAAGTCAAGGGAACAGATGAGTCAGATGGTCCTTCATGCAAAGGTTACACAGATACTTTGAATTTATCTTCTCTATTTCCCCCTGCCAACATTGTTATTGGACATTTTATCCCCTTTACCCTTCTTGTTCCATTTCTTTTTCTTTCCTTCAAGATGTTGGTTTTCCTTCGGGTTCGTCGACTGCACACTTTTTACGTCCGACGTTTGTGTAGGGGGAACAATTGAACCAGAGGTCTGGCTGGATGTCATCTGTTGTATCGACAATTGTTGCAATTGATTTGACAATAGATCAATGAAATTTCCTTGTGCTGAGACCACAATACCATCGGCATGGGGTCTATACTTTTTTTTTCCTTGTCGAGGATAGACCTTGGGGCATTTGGAAATTTCTCATAAGGAAAAACAGACTGAGAGTAAATTAGTTCAAGTTGTTGCGCTCTCATTATCACCTCCTCCTATGAAAACACTCCCGAAGTTGCAACATCTTTGGATACAACTGGTACCAAAGACTTCAGGAACCACTCCACTAAGAAAGATGGTGGGAATTGTACCTTAATCAATCTCTTTCAATGCCTCCATTCTCAGATGTGATCGGAGATATGGTCAGCCTTAGTCTGCTCAAAGTTGGCCAACAATTTAGTGCTGGAATCATATCTCACTAGTAGCTGGAAATGGTTTATAAAAACCATCGCCAAGTTGTTAAAGTAAGAATACCTCGAGCAATAGAGCTCAATATACCATTTTGTGGCACCTGCGATAAGAGTGCATTGAAAAAGGCACAATTGTATGAATTCATCTCACAATGAGTTTAACGAGCACCATAAGTGGAAGGTTGTCACGTGATCACCTGGGTCTTCGCTAGGCTTTCCTTCAAATTTTGGAATGTCCAAGGGTAGCTTAGTCGGGATGGGGGGCCAACGCGGATCATGACAAATTTGGTTGTTAAGCAACCTTGACAAGTCTGGTAGATGAAGTCTTTCCAAAAATGGTAGTTTTGGTTGAGTATTATGTACAGGAGAAAGGGGGCCTAGAGTTTGACTGGAACTAGGTTGCCAGGAAACGTTGGACTGCTGGCCAGGATTCTAGTAGAAACTGTGGCCCTGACCAGTGTATGGAAACCAGGTTTGCTAGGATATCATTAGATAACTCCTGTAATTGGATGACATGGGTTGGGAGGGGATTGCTCCTTGCATTGAGTTCCAAGGATTTTGGAAGGAGATGGACCCAGCTGATCCGACATGCATAGGTACTGAACCCTACTTGGGGTTCCATTAACCATGGAAAGGGTTGCCCTCAACTGACATCCCTTTCCAGGGAACTGATCCTTTCTAAGGATTCTAAAGTCCCTGTGAGGAGAAAACTCTTGTACTTGCCCCCTGTGTAGGAATAGTACCATGCACAATATTTTGTTGTTCAAAACTGGGGTTTCCCCCAACCAAGATGACAGTCGAAGAAAATGTGTTATTCCMAAACATTTCGAGCAAAGAGAACGACATGGATCCCATCGATGTAGTGTAATATGAAGGTCCTAAATTTCTTGCTCCAAACAAGTTGTAGTTAGCATTGGGACTGATGGGTTATTGGAAAGCACCACTGAGTGAGGGGGACGAAGTAGGTATATTACCCCCACTGTAATGGATAACATTAAAGGGGACTGAAGTGCCCCTGGTAGAACCTTGCACGGGAGCGTTTGAGCTCCCTGCCCCCAGACCGATCACGTTATGAGAATAGGGGAAATGTCGCACTTTGCGTAAATGAAGCAGTGGTCGTCGTTGCTCCTATTATCGGCCCACTGACCGAGGTAGAGGGATTCGAGACCACTGTGGTCCGGACTAGCGAAGGTGGGTTAGGAGGAAATATACCCCCTATGGTAGTAGCCTACATGGGAGTATGAGGACTCCTAAACRAAGTAGTAGCATTTTCTTCCATGGATGCTCATAAGACTATTTGATGCTCGACAGGTGTCTCCTTAGGAGGGACAACTTGTATTAAGTTTGGCATCGACAAGTCGGTGCTTAGAGGTTTGGCTTGCCCAAGAGCTTCCACTCCAAGTTCAGAAATAATAGGTTCCTCCTGAGTTGAGTAATCTCCTCTCAGAGCTAGCTCGGGCACAGTTCCCTACAACTCGGTCGCTTTGAACGACCCTTGTTGGTCAAGTCTTCATCGTAATGATGGAAGTGGTGGCTCTAATGCAACCGACAGCATGCCGTGAAGCCTTTGTGACCTACAAATATCTTGATCTTCCACTTTTTGAAAAGATAAAATGAAACAGTAAGGCTTAACTAACGTTTAAAACAAATCACACACTAGAAAAATTCCTATAAGACAATTCAAGAAAACAACTATCTAGTTGGAAGAACATTTATGCCAACCAACACTAGAGAAACTAATCGATGCAAGGCAACTCGAACACGGAAGCACATTCTAGGTATACTCTGCAAAGTGTGACCAAAATTATGCCATAGGTACCATGGTATACCCTCACAGTCACCTGTGTAAGTCACTAGAATATGGGAAACTAAGTTGCCATCTCACAAACAATCACTAGGAAACTACAGTCAACAGTCAAGTGGATCACAATGAGAAGGATAACAAGTCTGAAACCTATCAAGGGTATCAAAATAAAGTGGTCTGGAAGACAATAGAGGATATTGAATGGATTCTAGGTCCATGAAACTCCATAGGAAAATGAAGTCTGTAGTATTCCCATGACATATCCTCAATATGCATTCCCCACTACATTTAGTCTGTCTTTGGAGGGGTTATTTTCGCTGCCTTTCCTCACATGACCTCATGTTTAGCCCCTTTGTTAGAGGGGGGTCCCAGATAAATTTTATGTCACTGGAATTTAACACTCCCTATCTCTGACCCTAATGTTTGTATAACGACTTTGAAGAGTTTCCTCTCCAACCTAAATCAAGGTCCTAACCCTAAACTATTTGGTTGACCCTACAAACATAAAAAGTCTAATTAATTTTATATTTAGAGTTCTTTTTAATGGCTTGATTTACTCAAGGGATATGGTGGTGAAACTAGTGATGTTATAAGAGACGAAAAGAGGAAAAAAAGATGAAACTTGAAAGAAAAAATACTTTTATTCAAAAGTAAATATTTACAACTAACTCTTTGTAACCAACTTTTCTTTAACTAAGTTTTCAAGATCTTTAAAAAGAAAACCTAAAATGAAATTTTTATTGACTACAAGCTACTTAGGTTTTTGGAAATCAATANAAAAAAAGATGAAACTTGAAAGAAAAAATACTTTTATTCAAAAGTAAATATTTACAACTAACTCTTTGTAACCAACTTTTCTTTAACTAAGTTTTCAAGATCTTTAAAAAGAAAACCTAAAATGAAATTTTTATTGACTACAATCTACTTAGGTTTTTGGAAATCAATAAAGAACTTAAAAAATGAACTCTTTTTCCTTTCTAGTAAAATAACCAACT
>SNQJ01S0008146.1:191927-224263 GCA_010110895.2 Picea sitchensis
AAGGTACAATGTATGTAAAAAGAAGAACTACAGTTGCTAGGCAATTGTGTCCTTCACTCCAAGATGACTTCGCAGAGAATGAAACTTCTACTCAGTGAAGGGCTTGGTGAATATCTCTGCCGTCTATTCTGCTGAAGGAAAAAAACTGAAAGTCAATGATCCCCTTGTGCACTAAGTCCCAGATGTAGTGCATGTGGATATTGATGTGCTTCATCTACTGTCTCTGAACTAGATCTCTGCATAACTTCAGAGTTCTCTGGTTGTCACACCAGATGACGATCATTCGATGAAACTAAATGCCCAACTTAGTGAGAAAATGTTGTAGCCACATAGCCTGAATGGTTATGTTAACTACCCCTCTGTACTCTACCTCGGCTGAATTTAGAGCAATGACAACTTTCTTATTGCTCGAACAACAGATAGGACCAAAACCAAGACTGAGTGAGTAACTAGATGTGGACTTGCGATCAATGATATCACCAGCCCAGTCAGAATCAGTAAACCCGATGAGATATAATGTAGAGTCTTCTACATAATGAATCCCAAAGGTGATGGTGCCCTATACGTATCGAAGGATATGATTTGCATCCTTCCAATGTAGCTCATGCGGCTCCTACATGAACCTGGAAACTGCGCCAACTGCATATGAGAGGTCTAGTTTGGAGTGTGTGAGATACAACAAGCTCCCCACTAGCTTTCTATACAGTGTGTTGTCAATCAGTGGAGTCTCCCCACCATCCTCAAGTTTGACTCCTAATAGGAAAGGAGTCGGAGAAGACTTGCAGTCTGTCATGTGAAATCTCTCAAGGCGATCTCATGCATACTTGGCCTAAGATAGTTTGATGCTTGATACATCCTGACTGATTTCGAGTCCAAGGAAGAAGTGTATCAGACCCATGTACGTCATCAAAAACCTGTCATGTAGAATCCTCTTGATTGCAACAATCGTTGAAGTCGAGCACTCCGTGATAAAAAAATCATCGATATACATAACTAAAAGTAGAAGGGAATAAACCATCCTGAGTATGTAGACATTTGGGTCTGATTTACAACGTACAAAGTTATGTGACAATAGGTAGGAATCCATATTGGCATACCATGCCCTTAGAGCCTTCTTGAGGTCATAAAGTGACTTCTTCAGTTGACAGACCAAAGATGAGTCCTGCATAAGTCCCTGGGGCTGCTCCATATAGATATCCTCAGAGAGATCACTATAAAGAAATGCAATCTTGACATCCATCTGATGGACTTCCCATACCTTGGCTACCTCAATGGAAAGTGACAATCCTATGGAATCCATCTTCGCTACTGGAGTGAAGGTCTCATCATAGTCAAGACCATGCACCTGCTGAAAGACTTTGGCGACAAGCCCGTCTTTGTATCTTCTAATTTGTCCATCCACTACACTCTTGGTCCTGTAGAACCATCTGCATCTGACAATTTTCCTCCCAGAAGGAACAAGATCCCAAGTCTGGTTCTCGAGGAGGGAGTTGTACTCCTCCTGCATGGTGGATTCCCAAGAGGGATTTCCAGCAACCTTGCCATAAGACTGTGGATCCGAAGACTGAACCAAGAAAACATGCTTGGAGGGAAATGGTTCAGTGGAAGTGAGTGCACCATGAGGCTCCTTGAAATCAGTTTGAGTCCTCCTAGTATCGACAGGATCACCAACGAGATCCGCTGCATCCTGAAGAGTAGTATGTTCCCACTTGGGCCTCTGCTTTGGCTCTGCAACTGCATCTGGATGCTCTGACTCTGCATTTGACTATACTAACTCTGAATCTAAATAATCTAAGTCCTCTGAATCAAAACTCTCATCTAAAGAAGAGTCATCATGTGCATGCTCATCATCTCAGACAAGTGGAAGAGTGAAGGTGTCTACATGCGGCTGCTGAGGTACATGCGAGACACTTTCCTCAAATTGGACACTACGCTCAATGATGATCCAATCTGAGGAAAGATCAATAAGATGATATCCCTTCACACCTTCGGGGTATCCAAAAAAAATGCACTCAGTTATCTGTGGATCAAGTGCCTTCCTATTTTCAGAGGGAATCCTAGCCCATGCATGTGAACCGAAAATGCGAAAGTGGGTCACTTCCGGTTTGAGGCCGCTCAAGCCTCGTAGGGGGTCTTATCCTTGACATATATATGGGGAGATATGTTTTGGATGTATGTTGAATAGTTAATTTCTTTGGCCCATAGTCTCCGTGGTAGTGACTTTTCATGCAACATGCAAGATCCTATCCCCTTTAGAGATCGATTTTTCCACTTAGCAACTCCATTTTGCTGCGGAGTATAGGGCACTGTGTGCTGCAACTGAATCTCTGCCTCATGGAAAAGAATATGGATCTCATGATTTACATACTCTCCCCCATTATCATATCGGAGGAATTTTATCTTCTTTCTAGACTGTGTCTCAACCAGGGCTTTGAAATCTTTGAGGTGTTGAAATAACTTAGATTTTTGCCTGAGAAAGTAGATCTATGTAAAACGTGAGAAATCGTAAACAAAAATGAGAACAAACCTTGCTTTGCTGATCGATGGATGTGGAAAAGGACCCATGAGGTCACTATGGATCATATCTAAAGGTGCGGAGGCTCTCTGAGACTTTCCCTTGTCAAATTTCTCTTGAGGGTGTTTCCCGAGAACACATCCCTCACACACTCCCTTGGAGAAATGGATGTTTGGTAAACCATCAACCAATATTTGCTTGCTAATATGTTGCATGTATCTGAAATTAAAATGTCCAAACCTTTCGTGCCATATCCTACTACTTTCATCAGCATGAGTAAGCAGTAAAGCAAAATCAGGTTCAATGAATTCAGAAAAAGTATACAATCTAGACTGATGATTTACCTCACTGGTAGCAACCCTGGAGTTGGTTTGCATGTCGTAGATGTCCACAAAATTTGGTGTGAATATGAATTTATTTCCGGTTCCAGAATTCGTCATTTGATACATGGAGAGAAGGTTGAAAAAAAGTTTGGGAACATGCAACACATTCTCAAAGCTTTCATTGGTGAGTTCAATCCTTCCTTTGTCGGTGACTTCGACAGAAGAGTTGTCCCCCATCAGAATGGGAGGACCTTTGCATGCATCCAAATAAGAATATACTTCTTTTGAGGCAACCATGTGATGTGATGCTCCTGAATCTATGATCCAAGCATCGGGAGAGGAGTTGATGGAAATCAAGGCATGGCTAAAATTTCCTTTCTTGGAATTCAGATCTTTTGGCTTCTTCTTCTTGGCACCCTAGGGGATGCAATATCCAAGGTTGTTTTGCTGAAGTATTTGAGACATTAGATCTATTTTCTTTTGCATACATGTGGATTCTGGATGGAATCCTTTGTGACAGTATGAGCATTTCTCCCCTTTTCTTCCCTTTCCCCCTTTGGATCTGGAGGCATCGATGAAGGGTTTTGTGTACCCTTCCTTCTTCGGATGTGCATGAGATTTACTTTTATCTTTATCTTTATCTTTATGATATTTTTAGCTGCCATCATGCATAGTGAGTGCATGTTCCCTTGGGCCTTTGATTGTGCCCATGTTGATGAGCTTGGTTTTCTCTTGTGTCAGGGATTCGATAAAGTCCTCAAGAGAAGGCATCTTCCAGGTGGCTCTGGAGGTGAATATGACAGTATGGAATGTGGATACGAATTCATCACCGCTTTGACCCCCATAATTCACCACCAACTGCCACATACCTCTTCCTCTATACCATGGTTTCTATTGTGGGACTGCTCTAGAAATTTATCGTTAGAGCATGTTCCGTCCCCACAATGAAGTGTGGCCGTCAATCTGCTGCAATCTGTGATCTGGGTAACCAAATTTGGTGCTTGGAGCTTTGAATGCTGAGCAAGAATATCTCCTGGAGTACTTTCTTCCGGTTGATGTGGCATCCTCTCGTTACTTCGGGACTTCAGACTTCGGGTACTTAGACACTGAAGGTCTCAATTTCTCCAAATGACCGAATAACCAAATTATTTCAAAGATCCATGATCCTTGTTGATTTGAGATCAACGGTCCACAATTACTTCAGAATTTTGGGATTTGGGCCTTTTTAGTGCATAGCTCCTACAATCCTCTGGAGTGTCGTATCACCGAACTGAGATATTTTCCTCCACGTGTGCTCTTGTTTTGAACGACCGAGATTCACTTTGGGAGTTTGGGCTTCAAGAGATTTCTTCTTCTTTCTCGTGCAATCCTCTGAAGTGCCGAATTTATGAAGTGTGAGATCTATCGACGCATGTTCTCAACCTTCAATGGCTCAGATTTACTTCGGGACTTCGGGATGTTTTGATGGAAATATCCTGAAGTAACTTTATTCCGGTTGATGTGGCAGCCTCTCGTCACTTCTGGACTTTGTGACTTCAGCTCTTCGAGACTTCGATATGTTTGGATAGAAATCTCCCAAAGTCAATTTCTCCTGGTTGACATGGAAACCTCTTGTTACTTCGAGACTTCGGGACTCTGGGGATTTTGTCTAGTTGTTAAGCCTTGCATGAATTTTAAATTTTGACTGTCCCAGAGCCGCTAATCTGAACTGCACATGGGATCTCCATCATTGAAAATTGAACTTGCTTGTTTGCTTGTATTTAAATCTTAAGATGGACTGCTCTGAAAGCTATATTTTTCTCATGGATTTTCCCTGCGCATACAACATACTTGACGGGCCTAACTTTATCAACCAGAAGAGGAAAAACTTATAGGAAGGTATGAAAAAAAGAGAGAGACTCGATCGAGGTGTAGACATAGGTTTTAACAATAACTATACATCACCCATGGAAACTTTATGTGCTAACATTGGCTCCACAGGGGATGACATGCTCCCTGTGAGCTACCAAGAACAAGGAGCTTCAATGTCTTATCCTAGGGATATGGGGTCACTTATTTAAAAACTAAAAGCAAACTGAAAACTGAAAATCTCGCACATGAGCTTATTTATATACAAGACCCTACTCTAACTGAATTTTACATTAGGCTAGGTGACAACAAGATTCTACCAGAGCTACTCAAGTAACTTCATAATGGAAAACCTTCTTATTCTTCCACTGATCAACAAGAGATAATAAAACTGTGACAAAAAATTAATTACATTCTTTAGAATACCTCCCAATGTTGAAGGCATGACAAATCTTGAAGGCTTCAATACATTGAGGAAATACAACTCCATGTAATCCCCTATAGGGTCATATAATAGGTGATAAGACTACTGGGTTGATAACAGGAAACCTGCTCTGCTTTACAGTTGCTCACATATGGTTGAATGTCTGTTGCAAGTACAGGTGAATGAATGGCTGATGCAGGATGTTGATTCACTTTCCTTTTATCTTCTTTGAAAACATTTGCTAGCTGATTGCAAGAAATATCCTCATGTATATCAATGAATGGATGTTGCTCTTTAACTTGCTACTCTGGGTAACAATTTTCACTTTCATCAGAAGGTTGGCTGCTAATGATTTTTTCTTACAGGACAAAAAATACCTCAGCATCTTCATCGATGTCTCCATAATGATCAAATAAAGGAGGAGTCTCGAATGACATATCAAGAGATATTTTCTTCCCAACATGAGAAAACTGTTCTTCATTTTTAAAAACAAGCTGCCTTTCAAGATTCAATCTAGGAAGAAATATCTTATCATCACCATATGAGTAAGAGATGGGCTGCTCATTTCTAGGTCTTTTAGAGATAAGACTGTAAAGAGTATCAACTTCTAGAACATACTCAATTTTTGCATTTTCCTTATTAAAACAAAAAACAAAATTTTCATCTGATGTAGATGAACATGGAACAAAAAGGGATGATTCCTCATCCAAGGCATCTTCTTCATTATCACAACCTTCATAAGAATCAATTATATCCTAGACAAAGTCTTTATACTCACAACAACTATGACAAATTAACTCAGAGGAATAAAAATTTTGATAATGAATATTGAAAGCAACATGGAACTCTTTGAGTGAAGAAATGCTAGAAGGTTCAAGAGAATGATACCAAATACAAACATCTCCTTGAAAAGAGTACATAAACAACTTCATATGTATTTCTTCACGTTGGATTTCAAGCTGCTGCATCAAAGCATGAAATTCCAGAACATGCTCAACACAGATGTCATTCTCACCTTCATAAAATCTTGGCAACAGATCTTGCCATTCATCAATTTGAGGCACAAGATGTGGATAAATAGCTATGGCTAAGAAATTGAGTGGGGAAAACCTCCTGTCCAGGATATCCTCCATAGACATTTAACTTGTCTCAAACCAGTGGAGTCACCAATAGATTTACGAACAATTGGTTCACCATGGTGAAAGATGGGCAGTCAGAACAATGTGTCTAGCTTCAGTTCACCATCTAAAACTGGATCTCTTTGTTTTCATTCTCCTAGGGAATATATATTCACTTCCATCCCTGGAAACAACACCATTAATGTTAGCATTGAGAGTCACCCTCATACTACAAGAGGATAAGCCTAGTACCCATACAAATGTAAATGCATTGAAATGGTTTGAGTAGGTGGATCGACAAGAATTTAAATAAAGGAAAAGACAACACATATCACTGTAGATCAATGATGGACCATTGGGCTATGGAGTCATAAACAATCTGCTCAATGAAGGCATTTAAGCTCCTTATCAGACAAAATATTTGTATAATGATGAAAAGAATAATAGGAAAATAACATAAAGACAAATGTTCACTAAGCAAAGATCCTCTCTGCAAAGAGAATTTAGATGTGTCTAAACAATAAATAATGATAAATATCCAAGATTACAACATATCCTCTACCACATCATGAATCTATCAATCAAAGGCAAATTTTAATCCTTAAAATCCGCAATATGTTCAAACAAGATGAAGAATAGAACATAAAACATAGAAGACAAATCTGATGAAACAACTCATATGAATCTTCAATAACAATACAATTTATAACTACATTCCCCTCCGACTTACAAACTGGAATGTACAATCATAAACATTTCTCAAAACTTCCTCCGGTCTTGGGCCGAACCCCCCTCCTCCTAGACATATCATTCATCTAATGTATTTATAATCAAAACAGTCGACATGTCTTGTTGCTTGGGCACCTCCTTTCTAGTTCCATGTGTCTTCTCTTGTCTGTCCTATTCCTTCTGTCAGAAGGAAACCCTATTCAATATGAGCATGCAAGAGAAACTACCCTCTATGGTACTTCAGGCCGACAGTTTTCTGTCTCCTCGGCTAGAACCCCCATGCTTCAATTTAAGGGGGGAGTCGATTGTTCAACCACCAATCCTTCTTTCATTAACTAACTTCTCCTTGGGATCAGGACGAGGCCTTACACCTAGCTTTTTGCCACACACTGCTCTTGGATTATGCCCTATATAAGCACATGATGCGAAAGTTTCCAAGGGTGGTTTGGGTCCACACCGCTTCGAATCCTGCAATTCACCACCAATTGCCACATACCTCTTCCGCTATACCATGGTTTTGATTGCGGGACTGCTCTAGAAATTTATCGTTTGAGCATGTTCCATCCCTGCAATGAAGTGTGGCTGTCGATCTGCTGCAATCTGTGATCTGGGTAACCCAACTTTGGTGCTTGGAGGTTTGAATGTTGAGAAAGAATATCTCCCAAAGTACTTTCTTCCAGTTGACGTGGAAACCTCTCATTACTTCGAGAATTCAGGCTTCAGGCGCTTAGACGCTGAAGGTCTCAATTTCTCCGAATGGATGAATAACAAAATTATTTCAAAGATCCACAATCCTCATTGATTTGATATCAATGGTCCACAATAACTTCCAGAGTTTGTTCTTTGGGCCTTTTCAGTGCATAGCTCCTACAATCCTCCAGAGTTTCGTATCTCTGAAGTGATAGATCTGCCTCCACGTGTCCTCTTGTTTTGGATGACTGAGATTCACTTCAGGAGTTCAGGCTTTATGAGATTTCTTCTGCTTGCTTGCGCAATCCTCCGAAGTGCTAAATTTTCGAAGTGTGAGATCTGCCGACGCATGTCCTCAACCTTCAATGGATAAGATTTACTTCGGGAATTCAAGACATTTGGATGGAAATCTCTCGAAGTAACTTTCTTCCTGTTGACATGGCAACCTCTCGTCACTTCGGGACTTTGAATCTTCGGGACTGTGGGATGTTTGGATGGAAATCTCCCGAAGTCACTTTCTCTCGGTTGACGTGGTAACCTCTCTTTACTTAGAGACTTTGGGACTTCGGGGATCTTGTCTAGTCATTAATCCTTGTGCGACTTTTAAATTCTGACTGTCCGAGAGTCGCTAATCTTAACTACACATGGGATCTCCACCGTTGAAAATTGAACCTGCTTGTTTTCTTGTATTTCAAGCTTGAAATGGACTGCTCTGAAAGATGTATTTTGCTCATGGATTTTCCCTGTGCATACAACATACTTGACTAGCCCGACTTTATTAACCAGAAGAGGAAAAAATTATAGGAAGGTATGCAGAAAAGAGAGAGACTTGGCCGAGGTGTAGACACAGGTTTTAACAATAACTATACATGACCCATGACAAATTTATGTGCTAACATTGGCTCCACAGGGGATGGCATGATCCCTGTGAACTTCCAAGAACAAGCAACTTCAGTGTCTTATCCTAGGGCTATGGGGTCACTTATTTAAAAAATAAAAGAAAACTAAAAACTGAAAAGCTCACACACGAGATTATTTATATACAAGACCCTAATCTAATTGGCTTTTACAATAGGCTAGGTGACAACAAAATTCGACCAGAGCCACTCAAGTAACTTCCTAACAGAAAAATTTCTTATTGTTCCACTGATCAACAAGAGATAATAAAACTGTGACAACTAATTAATTACAGTCTTCAGATTACCTCCCAATGTTGAAGGTATGACAAAGCTTGAAGGCTTCAATACATTGAGGAAATGAAACTCCATGTACTCCCCTATAGAGTCATAGAATAAGCGATAAGAATTACTGGGTTGATAACAGAAAACCTGCTCTTCTTTACAACTGCTCACATATGTTTGAATGTCTATTGCAAGTACAGGTGAATGAATGTCTAATGCAGGTTGTTGATCCACTTTCCTTTTATCTTCTCTAAAAACATCTTCTAGCTTATTACAATAAATATCCTCATGTATATCAATGAATGGATGTTGCTCTTTAACATGCTTCTCTGGGTAACAATTTTCACTTTCATCAGAAGGCTGGTTGCTAATGATTTTTGCTTCCAGGACAAAAAATACCTTAGCATATTCATCACTGTCTCCATAATCATCAAATAAAGGAGGAGTCTCGGATGACATATCAAGAGATATTTTCTGCCCAACATGAGAAAAATATTCTTCATTGTTAAAAACAATATGCCTTTCAAGATTCAATCTAGGAAGCAATATCTTATGATCACCACATGAGTCAAAGATAGGTTGCTTATATCTAGGTTTTTTAGAGACAGGGCTAGAAAGAGTATCAACTTCCAGAACAAACTCAATTTCTGCATTTTCCTTATTAAAACAACAAACAAAATTTTCATCTAATGTAGATGAACAAGGAAGAGAAAGAGATTTTTCATCCAAGGCATCTTCTTCATTATCATAGCCTTCATAAGAATCAATTATATCCCGAACAAATTAAATCAGAGGAATAAATTTTTTGACAATGAATATTGAAAGCAACATGAAACTCTTTGAGTGAAGAAATGCTAGAAGGTTCAAGAGAATGATACCAAATACATACATCTCCTTGAAGAGAGTACATAAACAACTTCATACATATGTCTTCATGTTGGATGCCAAGCTGTTGCATCAAAGCATGAAATTCCAAAACATGCTCAACAGGGCTGTTATTCTCACCTTCATAAAATCTTGGCAGCAGATCTTTCCATTCATCATTTTGAGGCACAATATGTGAATAACCAAATATGGCTGAGAAATTGAGTGGAGAAAACCTCCTGGCCAGGATAGCCTCCATATCCATTTAACTTGTCTCAAACCAGTGGAGTCGCCAATATATTTCCAAACAATGGATTCGCCATGGTGAAAGATGAGAAGTAAGAACAATGTGTCTAGCTTCAGTTCACCATCTAAAACTAGATCTCTTCATTGTTGTTCTCCCAGGGAATATATATTCACTTTCATACCCAACAATGATGCCATTAATGTTAGCACCGAGAGTCACCCTCAGACTACAAGAGGATAATCCTAGTACCCATCAAAATGTAAATGTGTTGAAATGGTTTGAGTAGGTGGATCAACAAGACTTTAAAAATGAAAAGACAATAGATATCACTGCAGATCAGTGATGGACCATTGGGTTGTGGAGTCATAAACAATCTACTTAATGAAGGCATTTAAGATCTTTATTAGACAAAATATTTGTATAATGATGAAGAGAAGAATAGGAGAATAACATAAAGACAAATGTTCACTAAGCAAAGATCCTCTCCGCAAAGAGAATTTAGGTGTGTATGAACAATAAACAATGATAAATAGGTAAGATTACAATAGATCCTATACCGCATAAGGAATCTATCAATCAAAGGAAAATTTTAATCCTTAAAATCCACAATACGTTCAAACAAGATGAAGAATAGAACAAAGAACATAGAAGATGAATCTGACGAAACAACTCATATGAATATTCAATAACAATACAATTTACAGCTAAATTCCCCTCCAGATTACAAACTGAAATATACAATCATAAATATTTCTCAAAAATTCATTCAGTCTTGGGCCGAACCCCCCTCCTCCTAGACATATCATTCATCTAATGTATTTATAATCAAAACAGTCGACATGTCTTGTTGCTTGGGCACCTCCTTTCTAGTGTCGTGTGTCTTCTCTTGTCTATCTTGTTCCTTCTGTCAGAAGGAAACCTTAGTCAGTATGGACGTGCAAGAGAAACTACCCTCTGTGGTACTTCAGGCTAACAATTTTCTGTTTCCTCGGCTAGACCCCCCATGCTTCCATTTAAGGGGGGAGTTGATTGTTCAACCACCAGTTGAAAGTGTTGTGTTGGAGCCTGCATGTGCATGCATACTCGAATGCATGAAAGGTCATCTCTAAAATCATCATTATACATGAAATTTTACTTGTAACTATAATTTCCCACAAACTATGTTATGATGAGAACTTCACCTTCAGTTCTCATCATCACATAGTTTGTGGGGAATTATAGTTACAAGTAAAATTTCATCAAATTAAAGGTCACGATCAACTCATTTTCTGTAGTCTCAATAAATTGAGGTTCACAATCAGTTGGTTTCTTAGGTAATCAACACAACATGGTATCTCCCCGAGACCGATTGTAGGTGAACGAAATAGAGCCATAGGGGCTTGAGTTGTTCGAAGCTGTCCCAAAAATCAAAGACCTATTTGTCAAGTCGTAGTGGTATGACTTCATTTTCCCGTTCGAGGGATACCACATAGGTCTGGACTTGAAATTTACACATACATTCGACAATTTTCAAACCTAGCTTGAGGACACCTGTATTCACATTACATAACATTTTATTCAGGAAACATGTGCTCTCTCAATCTACGGGGAAAGGTGGTTTAAGAATGGCAAGTTAAACCCTGAAATATGTAACAAATTTTTAGTGATAGAGAACCAAAACCCCGAATGGATCCAGGGGATTCGTGTCATGTGGATAAAGGAAGAATGGAAAGGTCCTATAACAATAGTCTAGAAATACATCAGAGGTGAGGGCCAATTTACGATTATGCATTGTTACCACCTTCATTTCTCATACACCTGAGCGGGGATACAGAATTAAATTTTCCCTTTTATTTTCTCAAGAGTCTAACCAAAATGGACATAAGGGTTCAGGTCCACCCTGAGTATTCCCACAAAATTTTGTATCATCAAGGTTTGATTAAAATCCTAATGCTCTTCGCGCTGGATGAAATTGAAGTGTCTTCAAACTACTTTATGCAATCTGCGGGGTTTCAAGAACAAGAACAACATGATGATACACAAACTGAGGGTAAAAAAGATGAAAATGATACATAAGATAGGGTTTCCCATGAATATGGTAGATCATTTAAGGCATCACAACAACTATAAAACAAGAAAAATGCCCCCAAAACCAAAGGTACCCCATCAAGTACAAAAAAATTAGCAACCCCAATGAAATATGAAACCCTTCGAATGCAACTTAGATCCTCCACTGCAAAACAAAGGGGAAATGAAGGTAGTAGCATTTCTAGTGTGCAACAACAAGATTAGGGCTCCCCCAAGGTCTCATTATCACCAAGCCATTCTGAAGATGCACATGTAACTCCCACCATGCAACAGGGTAAAGTGCCCAAAACAAAGATGAGAGGGCAAATGAAATCTAAGAAGCAAAGTCCAAAAATTGTTAAGGCATAATTTATTCCCATGGAAACCTTACTTAAGGAGTCCCTTGAGGCTAATAAAAACATAAAAAGGAAATGGAATCAAGGCCCTATAATTCCCAGTAATCCCAACAGGAAAACTAGAATTACAAATTAGTTAAGAGGGAATTCCAAGGCTCTTTTTAACCTGTCATTGAAATACCCCCAAACAATTGTGATACAAGATGAGGACAACTATGAATTTGCTAACATAGAAGAAATGGTTGTCCACACGGTGAATAAAATGACAGGGGATAAAGAAAAATTAAAATCCTAATGCTCTTTGCGCTGGATGAAATTGAAGTGTCTTCAGACTACTTAATGCAATCTGTGGGTTTGCAAGAACAAGAAAAACGGGATGATACACAAACTGAGGGTAAAACATATGAATATGATACATAATATAGGGTTTCCCATGAATCTGGTAGCTCATTGAAGGCATCACAACAACTAGAAAACAAGAAAAATGCCCCCAAAACCAAAGGTACCCCATCAAGTACAAAAAAATTAGCAACCCCAATGAAAGATGAAACCCTTCGAATGCAACTGAGATTCTCCACTGCAAAACGAAGGGAAAATGAAGGTAGTAGGGTTTCTAGTGTGCAACAACAAGCTTAGGTCTCCCTAGAGGTCTCATTATCACCGAACCATTATGAAGATGCACAGGTAACTCCCACCATGCAACAGGGTAAAGTGCCCAAAACGAAGATGAGAGGGCAAATGAAATCTAAGAAGCACAATCCCAAAATTGTTAAGGCATAATTTATTCCCATGGAAACCTTACTTAAGGAGTCCCTTGAGGCTAATAAAAACATAAAAAGGAAATGGAATCAAGGCCCTAGAATGCCCAATAATCCCAATAGGAAAACTAGAATTACAAATTAGTTAAGAGGGAATTCCAAGGATCTTTTTAACCCATCATTGAAAGACCCCCAAACAATTGTGATACAAGATGAGGACAACTCTGAATTTGCTAACATAGAAGAAATGGAAGAAATGGTTGTCCACACGGTGAATAAAATGACAGGGGATATATAAAAATTAAAATTCTGCAAGGGTGAATCTTCAGGAGTGCAATTTGCAGCTATCAAAATAGAGTACCTTGCAGATTCAAGTTTACAACAAGATGCAGGGGACTTTGGCCCAGATCTCTAGCAGGATTTTGATTACATCTCCCCAAATGCAGGGTTACCCTCCAAGAAATATTCATAGGAAATCAAACCTGAAATAAAGGCAAATGTATCATAAGTGCATGCGCATATGAAGGAAGCACATGGAAAAGGATACGAATTAATACACATGTATGAAATGAGGTCTAGGAAAAGAAAAACGCTGGATAATCACAATAAAGATATCATGGATGAATACCATAGGTTGAAAGAGAAAGGCAAGAAATAGGTTCTAATTAAACCAAAAGAGAAGGCCGATGAAGCAGTAAAGGACAACCACTAGGTGCAAGCATTAGAGAAACAAATCCATACTTTGCAACAACATAATTAGGAGTTGGAAAAGAAGCATTCTAAGCTACAAAAGAAGTACCATAAATTACAAAGAAAACATTAGAAGAATTGCTTCTTCTTGAAGGAGATAAGTTGAAGTGAACTTCTACTGTTAAGGAGGGAGAGTCTGAGGATGTGCAAGCTAATGAAGCTATCTCCTAGTCAGTCTCTAGTTGGAATGCATGTGGGTACCAATGCACAGTTATTTTCATCCTCATCTACCATAGTTCTTTTGTTAAGATTTATTTTACTCCAACATAAAAAACAATAGTATTTTGCACTTGTAGAAGTCTAGTTGTTCTAGGTTCGAGACATTATTGTCAAAGCATAATAAGTGGTCATTTTTGTGTGATATGAACCATATTTTGTTAAAGTAAAGTTAAAGTATGACATTACTGATATTTACACCAAGTACACTCAAGTTAAAGAGGCGTTTCCAAGTTGTAATGAAGGAATGTTAGTTCAGTCATTTAGTTGTTATACATAGTTAAGCTTTAGTTTTGGAAAAGGTTCGAAATCCTCTGCAACAATGATAAATGGGAATATTTTGTATTGTTGAAAGGTTTATTTTTTGGTGAAAAGATTCAGTTATCAGAATTGGTTGGACATGATCATATGATTGTAAATCTTGTTGGGCCCTTCATTTTTGTTAATAGAAGTTGCACAAGCAATACTACAGTCCCAATTTTGGTTAGCAAGTTGCACAATTCACAAGAGAGTTGGACAACAGAATGGAGAAAGAAACAAAAAATGGTTAGAGGGACAACGCAACACCGACCCAAAGAAATATGTTACAACAAGAACAAGAAATAAATAATTTGAAATCCAACTGTCTTATATATACGAGATTTATATGATTGTAAAGGGTTCATAGGATTATCATTCAATTCCATTTAGGTTCTATTATTTTAATTAATGTCCATCTTGGGAAAAGGGTAGATAGAGTTATGAAGAATGAGCTCATAGCCATAAAATAAAATAACAGAGTAATGAATTATTGTAATATCAAGAAAGCAAGGAGCCAGGGATAGCCTTGTTTCTTAGTAGTATAGAGTTGTTGTTAGCTTTGGAAATACCAAGTAGTGTCTGTATCCGAGAAACCCTTTTGATGACAATATATGGAAGGACCTAAAATTTTGAAAATATTCTGTGTAATTCTTTGTCTATATCTATGAATTGTAATTCTATTTTACTTCTTCATGCCTGGTAATATCAATATGTTATAACTTGTTTGCAAATTTTGTCATGACTTTGTTTTCTTTACTATTAGTTATGAACAAGCTCAGATCGACCGCTTGTTAGTTCATCTTACGCAAGACTAGGTTGAATCTTTATGATTCTTGAGATATACCTAAGCATTCTCCTTACCCTTCCCTATATTATTTTCTTGGTTTCACTTTGGGTGAGACTTCTTCTCTCCAAAGAAGATGAAAATGTCAGTGCTCTACTTGATACCCTTTTGTTGGTAACCTAAGAAGGACCCTAGCTTGATCAATTCCACACCAACAAAATGGTTCTGTTTCTAGAACCTACGTTAAAAGGGAACCTGTAGGGAGAATGCTTCCACATATTCACCAATCCGATATTCACCAGTGGTGGGAGAAAAAATGCGATGCCTTCATATGGAAAGAAGTGGAGTTGTGAGGTAAATCTATGAAAGATACATGAGAGGTTGTCTTTTACTCAGAAATATCGAGCGACTAGTACAAGATATTCTGAGTTAAATTTCTAGAAGAACTATTCCATTGGATAGATAGGCTCCAAGAAGATCCATAATCCCAAGAACGAGACAATAAGAATTTTACTTGGGATACATAAAATATTGCAGTGCTTCATCGGATGGATCATCCGGTAATGTAAGCGGTCGATTTCTGGGTCAATACAACTCTGGAAGGATACATTATTGAATTTTTAGCTGAGAACCATCAATATTTTTCATGGGAAGAAGTGAATTTCAAGAAACATGCAAGGGGAAGACTGTTGAGAGAAATCCCCCTGTGGATTAAGGTATTCTTGATGGAGAAGGGGATGTTGACTGTTCCCCTGATTAAGATGGTATCCTAAACACCCTCGCTTGGTGGGGTGATTTTGGGGTGGAATCATGGCCTAAGAGAGGGGAGAGGGTTCTTTGAAAAATGGGGGAGAAACAAGAAATAGAATCAAGGGATGAGCAAGCCTTGAAAAGAGTTGCTATAGTTGAGAAGTGGCGGTGTGGTAATATAAAGAAAGCAGTGAAACAATCCAAGGAGTTACAGAAAGAAATCAGACCAGGAGAAGTTAAGGAAGGAAAGAAGGAAGAGTTGTAAAAGATGAGAAGACAGGAAAGACTGGTCAGTCAAATATTAAGTGAGAGAGAAGCACAGAGATAAGGAAGTACCCAGGAGGATGGACAAGAGAAGGAAAGTGTAGAAGAAAGGGAAAAAGAATCCGGCATGGATCTTTTAGAAGAAAGAGAATATTCAGCCCCGATACTAGGAAAGATCGGGAATCCGACCAAAGAGACCACTCCAGAGGATGAGAATGAGACCCCCCAGATTAAAGAAACCCGCCCCAAAACTAGTGGCACCAACCCCGAATCACCCATACCCCATGTGTATTCTATACCAATGGAAAATTCTATACTACCTTCTTATGATATTCTTGTTTCATTGCAGTCAATTAGTCTGTCATGACCGATAAGCAAAAATACTGGGAGGATATTGGGATCCCCTGGTAGATCGCAACCAGGATCGTTAGTTTTATATTGATAGGAACAATAAGATCAACAATGGATGGAAACGTGGGAGGTTTGATCGCTCGATACCCAAAATTCTTGAGTAAAAGAGACGAGGATGTTGAGCAACATTCGTTCCTATGTGAAGCAATCTAGAGGTCCAGAGGGACTCTAGATGCAAATAAATTGGTCAAATTCCAGACTACCTTGAGAGGTCGTTCTCTCAAATGGTACATGAAGGCTATTGAGCCAAGAGTGCCAGGAGCACAAGGACAAGCATTCACACTTGGCCAAGTATGGATAAAATTCATAGCATAGTTTAAGCTACCTCAGTTAGAACAACAAGCTTTGTCTAAGTTGCGTGAAATTCAACAGAGGGAAGGTGAATTGGCCTAGGAATATAGTTAGAAGTTTAAATATGCACATCCAGTTCATGAAGATCATCAAAGAGAATGGTATATCTAGGGATTGCTACCTCTGACACGAATTATGTTAATGCAACAACATATAGCCACTTTGACAAATGCCTTGTAACAATCAAAGAAGATTGAAGCCATGGCAGGATATATGAGGAGCCTGAGAGTGACTAGATCCCCAGTAGATGCAAATTTGGTGCAACTACAAGGAAAAATATAGACATTGACAACGAAGATTCAAGAATTGACGATATCTAGACCAGGATGATCACAAGTCTGGTGTACCAGATGCTACACAGAGGGACATCTAGAAAACAAATGTCCATGTATGAGGGGAACATGACATCCTCACAATCTCATGGGACCCTCATCAGGACCCATGTAAGGAGTTGCACAAGTATCTGCGAATTTACCATTTCATACCCCAACCCCATATCATGCCTTCCTAGGTAATCAAGCATCGCCGTCAGTGGAGTACTGCGAGATCTTCTGAATCCATGGACATGGGCCAAGGCAGTGACCTATTATTTAGAAGTATTCAACAATACCAAATACTGTACATTGCGAGTTCTGCGCATCTACCATGCATGCTACGAATCAATCTAGAGAATTGGATTCACTTGCAGATAGACTGGATCAAACATCATTCAGGGTGAATGAAACCTCACAAGGACCAGGAAGAGGTCGAGGAGGTGGAGCTGGAGGAGACTTCAGAGGAGGAAGAAATGAGGAAATAGGACTGAGTAGATGCTACAATTGTGATGAGAAAGGTCACATGGATATGGATTGTCCTCATTCGAGGCGACCATGGTGCTCTCATCACAGAACCAATGGGCACACAACTGAAGACTTCCCAGATCTAATTGAGAAATGGGAAGATCAGGTACGTCAACGAGGAGATAATATTATAAGCTCATAGATAAAGAGGGTCATCAAAGGACAAATACCCAACATTAATATCGTTACTCGAGGAGGAGCAAAGACTAACTTAGATGTTGATAATATTCCTAAGATCCAGAAAGTAGCACCTAGGGAGTACTGGTATGACCCTATGAAACATAAGCTATTCTTTAAAAATGCAATAGAAGTATTCTAGAGTATCCCTGGCCCTAAGATAGAAGAAAACCCCCCTCAACCTATCATTTATCCTAAGATTGCACAGTTCCCTTCTTCACCCTATGCACCCCGAAACCCCATAATCCTGATAAGACAACCTAAGCAGTCACAAAATGTAGTTGACCTTTGGTTTCATTTTTTTTCTCATATTCTTGGGAATGACCAACTAGCAAAAAAGTTGCAGATTTCCCTGTAACTAGTCCTAGGAACTGAGGAATCTCTAGAAGCTAAAATAAGGACTAATCTTCCTGAGAAGAATACCTAGAGAGTGCAAAGAAGGAAAATACAAAATGGGAAAGAGTTTAGACTAACAACCTAGCTATATGAGTTTGATATTGAGGATGTTATGTTAGATCTAGCATCTTATGTTAACATACTGCCTAAAAAGACTTGGGAAGCTTTAGGAAAATGCCAGTTGACAGATTCCCCTATCCAATTGAGAATGGCCAATTAATATTGTATCTTCCCAATAGGAAGACTAGAGAATTTGGAGATAGATGTTGTGGGAGTGAAGACTGTAGATGATTTTGAGGTGATCAAAATCATGGGGGATAAGGACCCTTATTCTGCACTACTTGGTATTGATTAGGCCTATGATAAATATGATGTCATTGACCTAAAGAGGGATACTATGACATTTGAAGCAGACAAAATAAAAGTAGTTCAACCCTTGGATCTGTATGTAGGCCCTCGATATACAGAGACATCAACCAACAATATGGAAGGAGAATATTTAGATCAGTTATACGCTGTAACAATAGGAATGAGAGAAGACTACATAAATCCTAGTAATGATGGATCAGTAAGTTGGAGGAGCATACGATCGATAGACGAATATTTAGAACTAGCATTTGACAGTTGGCAGCAAGGTTCATATGAAATATTTTCAAGAAGATGCACAACTGTCAGAGAACATCCGATATATGATGGTACCTCAGAATTGACAATTTTATGGTTAGCATGGAAGAAAATATAACGAAGGATCAATGAATTTTATTTATGGAGTTATCCCTCCAGGACACCCCTGATAGATGGCGGGATAGTCATAAAGACTTGATTAAGAACTGGAAGGATGTGAAGCAAGCCATCTTATATAGATTTAAAGATAAGAAGCAATTGAAATCAGAGATGCGGATGGATTCCGAAGTTACACAATTGTTCAATGGACAGTCTGATCCTAAAACACATATTGAAAAATGTGTGAGACAATGGCAAGTTAAGTAAATACCATCTCGATTGTGGGTTCAAGTATTTCCCCATTCGCTAGGTCCGATTCCAAAATCCTGGTACATCCATGAAGAGACTAAAAGGCAGACCAACAACTAGAAAACTTTAGCAGACCAATTTTACAAGGACTTCTCTTTTACAAGTAAGTACCCTGAGCTTTAGATAGTCATGCAAAGAATTAAAAAAATTATTTTTACCACTGTTTTTAAACGGAAATCAGACCCAATTTCATGTTCCAATCATAGTCAAGGGATTCAATCTAACTTTCTCCTAGACACGAACAAGACACCTATAGGAATATTCTATAAGATCGGGAAGGATTTGGAAAAACCAGATGATTTAGAGGAACTGAGAAACTTAGCTATTAAGGAAACAAAAGGAAGGAGAGAAATACATAACACCATACCCAGTCAGACTGATAGTTCTTATATTCATCCATTGAATTTGTGAAAATTCAACATAGGAACTACTGAGCAACCCAAGATAGATGTGGTAGTATATTACTGGGATGAGAAAACTAGACAAGAAATACATAGCCTGTTGTGGGAGTATGCAGACTTATTCCCAAAGAAATTCTTAGAGCTGAAAGGGATTAAAGGGGCTATGGGAGAGATGAAAATTGAACTAAAACTAGGATAAAAACCTGTAAGGCATAGACCATATTGTCTTAACCCTAGGGTGAAAGAGAAGGTTAAGCGAGAAATATACAAGATTCTTGAGGTCAGACTTATTTTTCCAGTTGAAGAAGTAGAGTGGGTTAGCCCCATATTCATCCAGAGTAAGAAAGGTATAGAGGACATTAGGGTATGTGTAGACTACAAAATCCTTAACTCTGTCTGTTTGCATGACCCTTTTCCCACACATTTTACTGACGAGGTGCTAGAACAGGTTGTGGGGAAAGAATCTTACTCATTTACAGATGGATTTTTGGGGTGTCACCAAGTGAGAATTGCCAAAGAAGACAAAAGGAAGACCACATTCATAACAAAATGGGGTTCATTTGCATACAATGTGATGCCCTTCGATCTAAAGAACACCCTTGTAGTTTTTTCTCGGATTGTAATAAAAGCCTTCTGAGAATTTATTCACAAATTTATAGAAGTTCATATGGATGATTGGATGGTGTACAGTCTGCTCAAAGAACATGTAGCGTTACTATGACTAATGTTTGATAGGTGTAGGGAATTGCATATATCTTTGAACCTCAGAAAGTTTATCTTCCGTGTGCCACATGGAAATCTGTTAGGCCACATAGTATGTCGAGAAGGAGTGTTGGTAGACCCAGCCAAAGTTGCGGTCATTTTGGACATGCCACCACCTACGAGGGCTAAACAATTGCGCTCAATGCTGGGGAACACAGGGTACTATCGCAATTTTATCAGAAGGTATGAGAATATTACTACACCCCTGGAAAATCTATTAAAGAAGTCGAAAATGTTCTAGTGGACACCAGAGTGTGATAAAGCGTTTGACATCCTGAAGGACAAGCTCATCACAACACATATTTTGATATTTATGAATTGGGAAAAGGAATTTCATGTGCACGTGGATGCATCAGGTATTGCCCCGGGAGCCATCTTAGAACAACTAAGAGATGGAACCATGGATCATCCCATCTACTTTTCTAGCAGGAAACTGTTGCAAGCTAAACAAAACTATACAACCATAGAAAGGGAGGGTTTGGCTATGATTTATGTTCAATAGAAGTTTAGAAATTACTTGTTAGGCTCTCATTTTAATTTTTTTACTGATCATTTTGCATTAAAATATATAGTTAACAAGAATGTCTTGGAAGGAAGAATTTGTCGATGGTTGTTACTGTTTCTAGAATTTTCATTTGAGGTGATCATCAAACCCGGAAAATGCAACGTGGGTCCTGATCACCTGTCTAGATTAGAGTTAGGAGAAAGTGGCAGAGCAATCGATGATCAACTCCTAGATGTAGACCTATTTCAAGTTGAGGCCGTACCAGAATATTGGAAGACATAACATCTTTCTTGAGTACAGGGGCCTGTCGAGAAACGTACTCCGCAACTCAGAAACGCTATATGGTAGTTTGAGCAACAAACTATCAATTGATTGTAGGGAAATTGTATAAGTTGGTCCTAGATAGTATCCTCATGAGGTGTGTCTTAGACCACGAAAGACAGGACATACTGTGGGAGTGCCACAATGGAGTTGTGGGAGGCCATGTTGGAGGAAAGACCACTGTGCAGAAAGTCCTCCAAGCGGGATTATGGTGGGACACACTCTTCAAAGACATGAAGGAATATGCTATATATTGTGACGTCCATGAGAGAGTAGGTAAGCCATCACAATGAGATGAATTTCCTATTTAGCCAGTTCGATCTCTGCAAGCATTTGAGAAGTGGGTGGTTGATTTCATTGGACCGATCAACCCCAGGACTAAGCACTCAAAGGCCAGGTATATTATTACCACAACTGATTACCTTACATGATGGGATGAGGGAGTATATGTTCATGATTGCTCGACCGATACTGTTGCCAAGTTTATTTTTGAAAGCATTATCACTCGGTTTGGATTTCCTAAGAGTCTAACCAATGATTAGGGTGGTCATTTTATCAGTAGTACAATATCAAAGCTTACAACATAATTTCTAATTCAACATCACAAAAGTATCCCTTACCATTCACAAGCCAATGGCACAATAGAGGCATTTAACAAGATTCTGGAGAGAGGGTTGACAAAATTTTGTTGTGTAAACAAGGAACATTGGGATGATAGAGTCCCAATAGTTTTATGGGCTTACATGACAACCACGAAGAAGCTCCACTAGTATACTCCATTTCAGCTAGTCTCTGGGAAAGAGGTTGTGGTACCTAAAGAGTTTATTACCCCTAGTCTATACATCACACATATTACACATATGTCAGAGGATGAATCCGTCACATAGATGGTTACAAAGTTGCAAGAACTTTATGAGACCATGTTTTTAGCAAACTTTCATCAATCAGTTGAGAAATCCAAGAAGAAGGCTTGGAATGATAGGCACATTACGACTAAAATATTTGCACAAGGAGTTAAGGTCCTACTTTATGAAAATCGATACCAAAAACATCTAGGTAAGTTGCACTTGCACTGGTTGGGCCCATTTATGTTAATGTTTAAGCTATTATTAGAGTTCTTTGCATTTCAATAAATAACAATAACATAAGATAGGATCACTGAGAGATACACAATCACAAGAGACACATCATTTATCTTGGGAAACCCTCATGGGGGAGAAAACCCAACAAAACTTCCTTATTATAGATAGCCAATACAATGCCAAGAGATAAATCAAAAAAATATAGAAAGTCCTCTTCCAAGGATGTGCCTTTCTCTCTCTTCTTCAACTGTAGCTCTGAAACTTGTCTCTCAATGAACAAGTGAGTGTTTCTAACTGAGGCTCTAGCCTCCTTATTTATACAACACTGGCACATGTGGAGGTGTCTTTTCACTGGCAGGGCTGACTTCTCCTTCTGGGTGGTTATAACCACCTTTAGTATATTCTTGGGCCTCTTTAATATATTCTGGGGCCGACTTCTTCTTCTGCCTATTACAATTATATTTTGACCAATCCGCAAAAGGGGATTTGGTCCTTTACAATAGCTGACATGATCAATCCGCAATGGGGATTGATCCAATGAATAATATATCAATAATAATTATAATACACTTTGCAGTTACATTATTTAAACACTCCCCCTTAACAAGAAAGGTATTCTATAACAACATCAGGCGAGAGAGAGGACTACATCATCAACAACATCATGAGGACAACATCATCAATATCATCTTGAAACACTGACTGGCGTATCTATAAATCATCAGAAGTTTCTCATCGACAAAATCATCATTCTCAAAGGAATGCAATCATCATCTACATCAATATGGATTAGTATAAAACTAATACATCATCATCACAGCATGAGGTTGTCTCATCATCACAATACTGGTCTGGATTTACGTCACAACTATCAAGATGGAACCACAGTACTTGTCTTGTTTTACGTCACAACAATCAAGATGGAAGCAAGATACTCGTCTTTCTTTACGTGATAGCAATCAAGCTGGAAGAAAGATACTAGAATGGCTTTACGTCACAACTATCAAGATGGAAGCAAAGTACTAGTCACATCTCATCTCATCGTCTTTCTTTACATCACAAGAATGAAGCTGGAAGCAAGATACTAGACTGGCTTTATGCCACAACTATCAAGCTGGAAGCACAACACTAGTCACATCTCATCTCAACACTACTCCCCCTTTTGAGGAAGTTCTTTTCGGACTATACCAAGCTTATCTTGAAAGTGCTCAAAATTTACACGAGATAGAGACTTGGTCAACACATTGACAACCTATTCATCCATGCTAACGTACTGGAGCTTTATGGCTCCTCTCTGCACAATGTCACGAATGTATTGATATCAGATCTCTATGTGCTTTGACCTGTCATGGAATAAAGGATTCTCTATCATCTTTAAGCAGCTCTCGTTGTCACATAGGATCGTGGTTGCTTCCATCTCTAGGTCAAATAGATCGGTCAACAACTTATGAAGCCATATAGCTTCACAGTTAGTAGAACACACAACAATGTATTCTGCTTCTGATGTATTGAGAGCAATGTTGGATTTCTTCCTACTCTGCCATGAGATCATGGATGATCCCAAACAACATCCTGAAGTGATATTCCTATCAGAAACACTTCCAACCCAATTTGAATCAATGTACCCACTCAATGTGAAATAATTATCTCCATCATAACCGAGACCATAATCTAATGTACCCTTAAGATACCTCATCGCATGTTTTGCAACCACTAGGTGAACATGTCTGGGTTCTACCAGAAACTGACTCAAGGTGTTCATGGAAAAACAAATATCTATTCTGGTGTTCGTCAGGTACATCAACGATCCAATGATCTATCTATACAACGTGGCATCAATCAATTCTGACGAAGTGTCGACCAACAACTTCAGCTTCATTTCCATGGGTGTATTCATGGACTTGCACTCTAACATGTCAAATCTCTTCAAGATTTTGACTGCATACTTCCCTTGGTTAAGGAAGATCTTCTTTGGACTCTGTCATACCTCAATACCTAAGAAATAATGCATTAGGCCAAGGTCTTTCATCTCAATTTATGAGGTGAGCCTCTTATTACATTCAGTGATGAGAGTTTATTCTCCAATTAAGAATAAGTCATCCACATACAACAATAATATCACTGACTCATCGTTCATAACCTTGAAGTAAAGGTTAGAATCTTCTTTACTCTTGGTAAATCCCAAGCTTGTTAGGAAACTGTCTATCTGGCCATACCAAGCTCTAGGAGTTTGCTTCAATCCGTACATAACCTTATTTATCTTGCATACATGAGACTTCCAAACTTCAACTTCAAATACTTGAGGTTTCTCTATATACACTTCTTCTTCGATGACACCATTTAGGAAAGCTGTCTTTACATCCATCTGGTGTAATTTCCACTTCATCTTAGGTGCAAGGGCTATGATGGTTCTGAACGAAGTGTATCTGGCTATAGGAGCGAATGTCTCTTCATAGTCAATGCCTTCCTTTTGAGAAAAGCCACGAGCGACAAATCTTGCTTTATACTTCTCAATACTTCCATCAAAATCATGTTTTATTTTGAAGAGCCATTTGGAAGATACCACATCCTTTCTCTTCAGCCTGGGAACTATTTCCCATAAATCGTTCTTTATTATGGATTGGTATTCTTCTGTCGTGACATCTGCCCATTCTTTCTTCTGAATGGCTTCTTCAAATCAAGTAGGCTCTTTCTCTAGGAGATCACACATCAAAGCCATATAACTGGAGAATGGCTTAGGTCTCTTCACCCGTGTCGTGGTTCCTTCAGGAACACCATACTTCTCTCCATCTTGAATAATCTCTCTTTCCCAAGCATGCTTTCTTTTATGGGATATCATCATATGAGGAGGTTCTTGAAATTCTACTATGTCATGATCTTCTAGAATTTCCTCATTAGGGGAAGTTACGACTTCCCTCACTGGTTCTGCAGCTCTGGGAACCTTCCTCACCGATTCTACAATTCCGTGGAAACAAGTTCCTCTTCATATAATTCTTCAAGCTGGCATCTTCTCGATTTCTTGAGCACTACATATTCATCGAAAGTCACATCCCTGCTGATCTCAATGTGATGGTGACCTGGTATATAAATCCCGAAGGCCTTGGAGACCTCACAATATCCCACAAATATTCCCTTCGTTCCTGAGGGTTCCAACTTGTTTCTCTTCTCTTTCGGAATATGTATAAATACTAGGCAACCAAATATTTTTAGATGGCTTACCTCTGGTTTCTTTTCGGTGAACATCTCTTTCAGGGTCTTGAACCCAAGTGCACTATGGGACAATCAGTTTGAAACCCTAATTTTTCAAACTTCAAATTTTGAAATTTCGATCTAGGGGATAGATGCGCTGAGCTGAGGTGAGTAAGCTGGTGCAATTAGATTTCTGAAAATCCAACTTTTACCCCTCCAAACTTGATCTACAGATTTCTAGACTGGTGCTTCTAGTTTTCTGGTACCTCTGGTATTTTGGTACTTCTGGTACTCTGGTTTTTCTGGTACTTTGTGAAACTAGGGTTTCACTTTCCGGGAGATCTAGTCACTGAAAAAGTTGTGCCGAGGATGCCAAAGTGATCCTTGAGGAAGGGCACACTTTTCTAGATGGTTTTAGGGCTGAAATACTTTATCAACAAAAATCCCTAATATGCATGTACGACAACAATGGTGTTTTTCACTTTCTCTTGTGAAAGATGCTCTCTTCAGCTTAGCTCTGATACCATGTTAATGTTTAAGCTATTATTAGAGTTCTTTGCATTTCAATAAATAACAATAACATAAGATATGATCATTGAGAAATGCACAATCACAAGAGACACATCATTTATCTCGGGAAACCCTCATGGGGGAGAAAATCCAACAAAACTTCCTTATTATAGATAGCCAATACAATTCCAAGAGATAACTCAAACAAATACATATAGTCCTCTCCCAAGGATGCACTTCTCTCTCTCTCTCTTCTTCAACTGCAGCTCCAAAACTTGTCTCTCAATGAACAAGTGAGTGTTTCTAAATGAGGCGCTAGCCTCCTTATTTATACAACACTAGCACGTGTGGAGGTGTCTTTTCATTGGCAGGGCCAACTTCTCCTTCTGGGTGGTTATAACCACCTTTAGTATATTCTAGGGCCGACTTCTTCTTCTTCTTCCTATTACAATTATATTTTGACCAATTTTCAAAAGTGGACTTGGTCCTTTACAATAGCCGACATGATCAATCCACAATGTGTTAATGGGTAAATCGGTAGATGCAGACATGAACTAATCCCCCTAGATCCACCTGGATCTAGAACAAAACAAGATGAAACAATACGCTTTCCCTAGATTATGATCATTGAATTTAATTACTAAAAGAGGAATAGATAACATACCTTATGAATTGCTTCCTTATGTCTTTGTTGATCCCGCTTTGCTCTAATTTTCCTATGAGATCAGATCTGTAATAACATAAATCGACCTATGTGAAAGTAGCAATAGAAAAATTCAATGATAACCTAAACATGTGATCAAGGAGTCATGTAATAAAATATCAATCATTTTATGGGAAAGAGACATGCCACCGTATTATATTAATGAAAGGTAGAAGATACAACCGAATTGCCTTGATGTCACAAATTTCCTTTCAGTGGCCCTTCGTTCTGACACACACATACATTTGCTCCGATATTTTGTATGAAGACTTCTCTCAAAAACTTGATGGATGAATGGAGACCTCACTCATCACTTGAAATAAGATTCTTCACAATCTTCAACCTATTCTTTCTCAATCTCTATGCTTCTTTATGCTTGTACCTCTAACCTTTTCCATGAGAATCCTATCATTATATAAGAAAAGATAAAGTGGTTAAAGAGATGAGGATGATCCCACCAAATTAGAGAAGTCAGTAGGATCGTAACCATACAGACGCCACTTCATATTTCTAGAAGATTCCACTTCTAGAAGTTGCTATAACTTCTTTCCTCTTTTAGTTTCAAAGCGCCGCTGTGACCCAACTATATATCAGCCTGCGGAAATCCCACGGACTGGCTATAGTACAACATGTGTAAATTAGGGATTTCCGCACTATGTAAAGGGAGCTTCCCGTGACGGCCTTCCAAAAATACATCTTGCAAGGGTGGAAAGAGGTTTCTTTTCTCAGGCAAAAGATTATATTGGGAACTTGAACACATGTTTATGTAACCATCATCAGGGTGACCAAAATAATGTGTAATACAATGGGGATTGATCCAATGAATGATGTATCAATAATAATTAGAATACACTTTGCAGTTACATTATTTCAACAATTTATAGTTGCAAAGATTTGATGCTCTGGCGCAGTCAAACTAGTGCAACTGGATGGTATACTTCGACCGGGATGGGTGAATGGCACTCACCTGAAACCCTATATATCTCAATACTAAGATAAAGGACTGTTTCTCTAGTCCAAAGAAGCATGTATAGTAGTTAGATTTGAATTTCTGTAATTTTTTTTGGATTTTGTTAATAAAGTTGGAGTGTGCATTGTTGTGCCGCGACATGTATTTCGGTTTTCTATCTAAGTATTACTTTGGTGCATAACTGCTTACTCAACAATGTAGTATCATAAGAGCCATGAGTCCATTAAATACAATCATTAAATGTGACGAGGACCCCATTGTGGTTGGAGGGAGAGCGAATCTGAAAACAATCCTAGTCCATGTGCTACACACACTCGGTTCAGTCATAGCCTTTATGATCGCTACAATAACCCATACAAACTTTGTTAGACCATAAATCCATGATACATGAAGATGCCATTGATATTCGCATCAGGATTCTCAACCATTCAAATGGTAACATTTGAAGCCGGCCACGTCCCTGACCAAATTGTTCAGTAAATGCCAGAATCACCCGATAGATTTACCCCATTAACAGTCCCGTCGGACAACTCAGATTCTAGTTGAATCTATAGGATTAATGATGAGTGGCCTTAGTAGTTATTACAGAACTTGCAAGCTAAGCTTTAGTATAAGGTTATGTGAACTCGATGTAAGATGTATTGTTTCCCTGAGATAACTTCGTGCCTTGAGATTTATGAATTCTAGTAACGCCTGTGAAATCCCTCGACCCCCAATCATGACCTTGAATCCCAGTTAGCCTGTCGAAGTCATTTGACAGTACATAGTTACTATGCCGAGAGATAAAGGAAGTAGGAGTTCAGTCTCCAAAGATGCAGTGCTGGATGATCCATGTGATCCTCGAGTCAAGATCGTGGGCGATCTCAAGGGAAAGGTTGAACAAGTGAAGCTCCTCGACCTCAACATAGAATACCAGGTGTTGTTCCCACTAATGAACTTTAGTGTATTCTGGGAATTGGCTCCAGTACAATGGGAGGGATTCAGTTCATACCAAAGCCAAAATTCATTAATTTTTTCAACTCCAGCATCATGAATCTAAGATATTTACTAGTGTTTGACACTACTAGTGAGGTTGCAAGGTGTACCAAGTTCCTCATCAACCGGGTATATGACAAGAGCCTATGGCTTGATAGAAAGTACCCAATTCATGTCAAGGATAATCATCAACTTACTAGTTTATCTCTTGAAGGAGAGGATGTGTCAAAAGGGTTCCAAGGGATGAGTAAGCATGGGAAGAAAAAGGGCGAGCCCAACCTATATGAGAAGTTCCATACACAAAGAGGGGGGCACACTGCCAAGATTGATCCCATTTTACCAGAGACAGTCAGGACTGCTTGCTACGCAATTGCTAGCAAGGTCATGCGTTCATATTATAAAGGTGAATGCACATTAGATGCCCTGTTAGTGGAATATTTTTGTGCCAATGAAGTGAAGGACTAGATCCTTTCATTGAGAGTGGTGGGGTGAATCAATGACACAATAATTTTATCAATTTTTCTTTTGTTAATGCAATCAAAATTTTAACACAATATTTTATCGTGGAACCCAATTGGGAAAACCACAAACACTTTTATATTAACTGCAAAATTCTTTTTTACAAGTTACATAGAAGGAATATGTTCTTCCTCTTAGATCAACACCCATTGATCATGATGCACCCACACCCATGTTCACCAGCTCCAACTGGTAGGAGGGTTAAACCCCATGTTTAGTCAGGTACAACTGATAAGGAAGAACCTACTCCCCTATAGGCTCCAACCTGCCCTTGCACCTCCTTGCCTCCCTTAATTTATGAATACAAAAAACTTTTGTATTATATCTTGACTTCTCCTCTCTCTGCTTCTGTCATCTAATCTTCAATGTATCTTCTGTAGTCATTCTTTATACTTCAATTCTAAACCCTCTTATATATATGCCTTCATCATAACTCTTCATGGGAATTCACACCCTTTCATGAATCATCACACCTCTTTGTCTATTACATAATCATTGTTTTAAATAACACAATCATGTCTTTTATAAACAACACATCTCTTCAATCTTTATCTTAGCTTTTGATGTCTTCTTTAATTCATAATAAAATTATTCTTTAAACTAATATTCACAGAATTTGATCAACAATTATTTATTGATATACTATTTGTTCATGAATTGTTATTCATCAACCCAAAGCATCTATTGAAAAAATGTGGCTTTATTTAACTCACTCTCTTTTGTATTTTTGCAGGGTTTTACTAAATTTTGTGATCATATGGATATGGCAACATGTAGATATTTCGACAGATATGATGCAGTTTTAATACCCTATGCTATCTTCTTCGTGTGATCCTCAGATGTCTTGACCTTGTCATTATCAAAACTATTGACATTTACAATGGTTTGAATGTTGTGCAGGGTTTTACTAAAATTGACGAACCTCTAGTTTTAGCATTACGCTCAATCTCCCGATAGAGTGACGATCTTGACATTCAACTAGCAGTGGACTTGGCTATCCTTCAAATTGGCATTCCACTAATTTCTTCAACAATTTTGGCGGTTTCATTGTTCGTTTCCGCCCACCAAAACGACCCTTAAGCCCATGGTCACCCATATGACCGACGTGCAATATATATATATATATATATAAAAAATATGTTTCCAATGAACGGTTGATATCCTTCGTCATAAGATCAACAATCATTGTCACTTTGACCAAAAGGTAGGGGGCATGACAGGTCATCCTGAGCTCCAGGCTAGTGATCTTCTTTGTGAATTCCAAGAACCTAGAGCCCCTGTCATACCCTTGCACTATGCATCGAATAGTCATAGTGAGGGATATGGTTATAAACCAATATAAAACTTTTCGCACTATGAATGTGGGATTAATTCCCAATGGCAAGTTTAACCACTCGACATAGATATCACACTTCAAAACTACTTCAGACCCACGAAAAAATTAGTTGGAGTTTATTGTTGTAACTGGAATTCAACACGAAGAGGGTAAATATGTGTCTGAGCCAAAATAACATCATCTCTGTGAGTCAACCGTAAAATGATACCAATACCAAATACAATCACAATCATCTAAACTCGACGAATAACTTTCACACTTCACGTGAATGCAAAATTTCTGTCTAAAATCCTGCACTCATTACATGTCGTTCATTCATCGTGTACTATTTTACACCCTTAGCATTTCAACACCAATTTTTCTAATCTTGTTGCTGCATATAGATTCTGTTTGTATTGGTTTCTCATATCTATAATTTTTATGGCTGATTTCAGACTTTCTTCTATTGGGTGTTCCATCTCTACAACCTTTCTCACTGCTAGTCACCGAGTCTATGCTTCTAGGTATTTCAACAATATAGCTTTCATGCAGGCCGATTTCAGATGTCGCTCCATCATGTTGACTCATCGTGAACTGGTTTACCACCTTTTCATCTGCAACAACAATTTTGCTGATCTTGTGGCTCATAGATTGGGGAGGTTGGCATGGCTTCTAGAAGATTCTAATCTAAAATAACTTTGTTACTTCCTGATGAACTTGCATTGTAATGTGATCGAGTAGAGAATTTTAGGTCATATAGTCGTTTTATATTTCTCCCAAACAAAAGATTCTCCATTTCCATGAGATCCATCCTAACCTCCTTTCCACCTTTTTCATTCTTTGTAGTAACCTAATAAATACCAAGAACCTTTACAAGGCATGTGGGGATCCCCGTACTAAAATATTATGAAATATATTTGAAGTATTATGGGGAAAACTCGATAAATGACTCCAATTCTGTCTTTGTAACTTGTTTAATGATGAATCTATCATCCAAAGTCTTTGCAAACAAACAAATTGCCTTTTCAAGCATTATCAAGCAGAGGACTACTGGAAAACACCTATGTTGTAAGGCCAGTAAGAACATTCTCACAAAGACAACCCCTGTCTTCCAGGCACATCACATAGTTTGTAATAATAGAGTGCCTCAAAACCATCACAGTCATGCCCAATGCACATTGCTTATTTGTCAATGTCAATGCCATCTGCTTTGTCATCATACTACCTCATCAATGGCTCTGTCAACATAGATATGTCATCATGTTCTTCACATCTGTCAATGTCATCACAGTGTTGGCAGCCAATAATCATTTTTCATTGTCTCGTAAGCTGCCCACACCAATGTTTCATCAACATTGATTTTTCATCGCAGTTTTCAAATGAACGATGCCTTTATTCTTTGCGCCTTTTCGCATGCTTGTCTTCGCTAAGTCTTCACAATTGTAAACATGAAAATTTCTCCTTTCGAGGTCACATTTCTCATTACCTGAACTGCCAATACCTTTGTGTCATTATGCATATTGCGCTTATCTTTTTGTTGATTTTTACATGATAGGCAATATCCTTTGTTTTGTTTTCATACTTCGATGGATTATATAACTCGGTTTTATTGAAGACATTTAGCCTTCGGATTCGCATCTTATGACTTGCCTAAAATGTTGATTCATTGAATTGCGTCAAGGTCATGATTTATCTTTTGTGATCCTTATTGTTGA
>SNQJ01S0008146.1:224273-249018 GCA_010110895.2 Picea sitchensis
TTAGATTAGCATAGTTAAGTTAAATTTGTTTTATTAGTTTCTAGTTTCCTTAGTTTAGATTATTTAGCTCAGATCACTTTCTCTTTGGTTTCCTTACGAGACCTCAGAGCGGCCAACGGAGCCGTTAAACTCGTCAGGGTGGTGCATACCAAACGGCTTGGGTTATTTAGACAACCCCATACCGGTTCCACTCTCCCAGTTGACGGACGGTCAATTTCGCCCGTCAACACACAGTCACCATAATATCAACATGTCTGAACTGTATGCAACCTTAGTATCCCTATAAAAGTCATGATTATGGAGTAGAGTCAATATTGTCAATGCCAATGCCATCAATGCCAACCTATATTGCCATATTGCCAACAATATCCCCCTTTGGCATTGATGGAAATACTGTTTTCATTTATCCCCCTTTGACATCAAGGGAAAAGGGTTGAATGACTCCCCCTGACTCTGATCACTGTCTCCCCCTAATTTGATGGCAATTGATGCATTGTTTTCTTGAGAGATTAGATTGGAAGAGAGACGACTCCGAGTCTTTGCTTGAGATATTCAAATATATCTCTGATTAAGGGTTTAGTGAAAATATATGCAACATGTTCTTGTGTTGGGACATATTCCAATTTAATTATCTTATTTTCATCTTGATCTCTTAGATAGTGGTATTTTATTGGAATATTTTTTGATTTGGAGTGCTGGAAAAGGTTCTTGGAGAGACTTATAGCACTTGTATTATGACAATAGATAGTAGTGGGTTCTTCAAACACTATTTTTATGTCTTGTAAGGTTTGTTTCATCCATTCCACTTGTGTGCAACATTCTGCTACTGTAATATACTCTGCTTCAGTGGTAGACAGAGAAATTGAGGATTGTTTCTTTCTTATCCAAGCTACCAATGATTCTCCCAAGAAGAATTCTCCTCCACTTGTACCTTTTCTGTCATCTACACAACCCACCCAATCTTCATCTGAATAAGCCTTTAAATATAATGAATACTTGCTAGGGTACCACAAACCAAGATCTATGGTTCCTTTCAAATACCTAAAGATTATTTTCACAGCTTGAACATGGCTCTCTTTTGGTGCTGCTTGGAATCTAGCCACCATCCCAACAACTTTCTTGACATCAAGTCTGGAAGCTATTACATAGAGTAAACTCCCAATAATTGATCTGTAGTGTTTTGGATCTATAGCTTTGGACTCATATTCCCTTCTTAGTTTTCATCCAACTGTCATAGGTGTACAAATAGGTTTGAAATCCTCTAACTAGAATTTCTTAAGCATATCTTTAACATACTTGGACTGATGGATAAAGAATCCTCTTTTGGACTGTACTATTTATAATCCTAGAAATAAATTCAGTTCACTAAGAAAGGAAATTTCAAATTGTTGCTGCATCCTCCTAGCAAAGTCCTTACTCATTTTTTCATCATCACTCCCAAATATAATCATCAACATATACCGCCATAATAATCATGCTATCACCAACAATTTTACAATAAAGATTGTTGTCTGCTGATCCTCTTTTGAGGCCTTGTACTTGTAAATAAGAATCTAGCCTTGCATACCATGCTATGGGTGCTTTTTTTAGCCCATAGAGTACTTTCTTTAGTTTACAGACATAGTCTCCTTTGTTAGTTAATTGAAATCCTTCTGGTTTCTCAATATAGACTTCCTCTTCTAAGTTTCCATTGAGAAATGCTGACTTGACATCCATTTGGTATACTTTAAATTTTTTGTAGCTGGCAAAGGCTAAGAACATCCTAATTGCCTCTAATCTGGACACAGGTGCAAAGGTTTCTTCAAAGTCTACCCCTTCGATATGAGCATACCCTTTGCATACCAATCTGGCTTTGTTCTTGATTACTTTCCCATTCTCATTCACTTTGTTTTTATACACCCATTTAGTTCCAATGACATTCTTATTTTTTGGTCTTGGAACTACTTCCCAAGTTTGATTTTTTTCAATCCGGTCCAATTCTTCATTCATAGCATTGACCCAATTCTCATCTTTGCATTTCTCTTTGATTGATATGGGCTCAATATGTGACAAAAGTGCTATTTCTGTTTGATACAACAATTTTCGTCTTGTCTGCACTCCATTTCTTTTATTTCCAATAATAAGTTCTTCAAGATGATTCTTTTGAGTTATTATTGATGGTTTCTTTGTGCCTCTGCTTGGGGATTCTTCTCTTATCTATTCTTCTCGAATATCTTCCTCGTCTTCACTAGTATCCATATCATCCGCTTCCTTTTCTTATTCATTCTCTTCTACTTATTCTGCTTGTTTACTAACTGACTCATCATCTTATTCATCTTCATTGTCAAGTATAGTCTCTTGATGTTTGATCCTTATTGTTTTTAAATCATCCACCTTGACATATGCACTCTCAACAATCTTATGTAATCTAAGATTGTAGCATCTGTATGATTTCTTGGTAGAAGAATATCCAAGAAAGATACCTTCATCAGATCTAGCATCAAATTTTCCAAGATTCTCATCAATCCTTTTGATGTAACACTTACTTCCAAAGACCTTGAAGTATTTTACCAAAGGAGCTCTCCCAAAACATAGTTCATAAGGAGTCTTATTACTATTAATCCTGAGCTAACCTCTATTTAATATATATACTGTTGTGCTTACAACTTCCCTCCAATATCCATCAGATAATTTTTCTTCATTGAGCATAGTCCTTGCAGCCTCCTGGACTGTTCTATTCCTTCTCTCAACAATCCCATTTTGCTAAGGTGTTATGGCAATAAAGAATTGTCTTTTTATTCCACGAGTTTCACAGAAGAGATCAAACTCTTTTGAGGTGAACTCACCACCATTGTCTGATCTAAGACATTTGATTTTTGTCTCTTTTTCATTTTGAACAAGGGTCTTAAAAGTTTTGAATTTGTTAAGTGCTTCTGATTTTTCCTTGAGAAAACATACCCAAGCCATTCTAGTAAAATCATTAATGAACAACATAAAGTAGGACTCTCCTTGCAAACTCTTGGTCCTAGTAGGTCCATAGAGGTTAGTGTGAACAATCTCTAAAGGTTTTGAGGTTGAGTATTCTTTTGTTTTGAACCTTATTCTAGTTTGCTTCCCTAGTTGACCGCGTCTACACATAGGATTTGAGGGATTTGTGATCTTTGGCAAGTTTCTTACTGCCCCAAGATTGTTGACTTTCACTAAATTGTCAAAGTTAATGTGCCCCAACCTTCTATCCCATAGCCAACTTTCATCTACTAAATTTATATGAAACTCCTCATTCAATTTTGTATTTAGTATATAAACATTCTAAGAAGTTCTAGGAGTAGTACCAACCAATTTTCCCAAGTCCCGTCTCCTAATCTCACATTTCTGGGAATAAAATACAAATGTGCCCCAGATCACAGGTTTGACTGACACTTAATAGGCTAGGTTTCATTTTTTCAACAAGTAACACATCCTTGGCTTTGCCTTTTTCGAAACTCACAGTGCCTTTCCCAAGTATGTTACCTGAAGCATTGTCACCAAATGTAACTTTACCCTTTTGTTTCTTTAAGTTCAAAAAATTGTTCTTGTTTCCTGTCATATGTTTTGAGCACCCACTGCCAACATACCAGAGATATTATTTATCTTGGGATTTCAAGGCAATAAGACATTCCTCTTTTGATGTTTTTTCTTTCCAAAGATTCTTTTTCTCTCTAATGAACTTTGGTTTTTCTGAGACTTCCATTAATCTGCAATTACTTGCTTTATGTCCATAATTATAACATCTAAAGCATTCTAGGTTTCGTTCTTGTAGAGGTGCAAAGGAGTTATAATTTATGCTTTTAACTTGATCTACTGTTTGGTTATATTTAAGATTATAGTTCTTAACTGTCAAGTTTTTCCTTCCATATGCTCTACAATTCATAGCTTTGTGTCTGAAATTAGAGCATGCAAAGAAATAACCAAAGAAAATATGAGGATACTTGTTTTGATAAACCTTATTTGGTGTTGTCTTATATTCCTTCTCGATGGGTGGAAGTAATCCTTTGGATTTCTGATCATTACTTGTCTTTTCTTCATCTTTCTTCTTTAATGTAATGAGGAGAGTAGCTACATAAGATTTTGAGTTAAATTGGTTTTATTCTTGAGAATAACCTACTCCATTTTTTTTACTTGGATCCCTTTGTGTGGTAATAATATTATCTAAGATTTTAGAGCTATTTTCATATATTGTTTGAATAAGTTTTGCATCAAATTATTTTCTTAGGTGAACTAATTTTGCCTCCATTATTTCACAGGTTATTTGTTTCTCTTTAAGAGACTTTTCCAGACTTTCTTCCATCCTATTTGCTTCTAGGATTTGTTTTTTCAGGTTTCTCATGAGTTTCTCCATCTCTTTTTCTTTCTGTTCATGTTTTTCCTTTTGTTCAACTACAAAAATTTTCAGCTATCTATATCTATTTTTGTATTTTCTTAATTCATTCAAGGCACTGCGAAGTTCTTCTTCCATATTAACCTCTTGTTCATCTTCTGGCTCTTCCTCATGCTCAATTTCTTCTATATCACTAGGCTCTTCAATACTTAGAAAAATGACTTCATCATCATCACTGTCACTAGACTTTGATGAACTGTTGTTTTCTTCTTTTGAGTAAAAATTCTTTTTCCCTTTGTAATACTTTTTCTTGTAGTTGGGTTTTCCATTCTTCTTGTATTGTTTATTTGTTTCTTCTTCATCTTCATGGTCTTCCTTGTGATAGGGGCACTTGGCTGCAAAGTGGCCAACCTTTCCACAATGATCCGAAAATATATTTTACACGACTATGGTTGAGTTATTATGCATGTGTTGATTAACCAGTTAGGAAGATTTAACAAAGAGGACAAATTATAGAATAAATGTGACATCCATATAAACATGTACATAACTGAAATGAGGCATAAAACAATAAAAAACCATAACACCAATGTGATAATGAAGTTCAACAATCTCGCCTACGTCTCCGGGTCTTGTCTCAGTGGGCTTTGCTTATTACTGTTCGAAGCTTTCCAAGTACATCATGATAGTTCCAAAAGGTTAAAAAAATTAGCTGGTCATGTTCTACCAGATCTCATGAACCCATCAAAACTAACGGCACCCAAATCAGACAAACGAGGCTCCTAGAAATGGCCCGCAAAGGTGCACTCCTCAATAGCTTCCCTGCATGACAATGGCTTTGGCTGAACAATCTGGTAGCATAAACCTATTCTGAACCTCCCTCCATGGCTTCAAGAATGACTGGCTTATATAGATCTGAAGTTGGTAACCATCTCCCAACTTCCCCCCAATATTTGGCCTAAAAAAGGGCCCAATATCCCACAATAATGGCCAAAAATCTCCAAAACTGCCCAGGGCCAAAACTATAGGAAAATAACCCACCTGTGCAACAAAATCAAACTTATCCCCAAGGGCCTGGGCGCGCACTCCAAAATAGGGTCATATGGAACTGATGTGGCCAAGAACTAACCCCTAAGGGCTGCGCGCTGGCCCTTTCCCTAGAAGTCTAGGTCACATGGCATAAAAACATAGGACCACACCCCTATACATGTGCCCAACAGGTGGTTATAGCCCCGGTCATGTGCACCATAGGTGCCAGTATTTAAGCCTAGAATCATGGCGCCTTTTGTTGAAACCGTAATGGAGCACCCCCTTAAAGCTTTGGTCATATAATATAATAAAACCCGCGGGCTGGGGCTTGGCCCCATCCCCCTTCTGCCTCTATTACATTAAAACACACTTTATATATATTAAAGAGGACTTGTTATAACAATTCCCTCCCAAGGTGCGTTGGCTATTCGACCTTTCCCAAGGAATTTATCCTACCAAGAGGTCATGCGGTTGAACCCTATGAGCTCCAAAACATTTAACCATCCAAACAAATGATGGGGTGCCATGTGGCAACCCACGTCTGGGCCATGTGGCACCCTTTCATTAGTCCACGAATGTGCCACTTGTCAAAAAATGATTGGACCACATCTATTATATGCCCAGTCAACGTTTCTACCACGTGTCATACCTGCCATGCAAGATGTACAGGTGTGCCACATGTCACGCTTGCAGTGGTGACATGTGTCACCCCCGGATTGGTCCAACTATACCTGCCATGTCATCCATCTGTACTCCCAGTCACCCTACCACGTGTCACCTCTAGAAGCTTCCACGTCAGCTGTATAGAATATTCCATGTATGTGCCAACTGTACTACCATGTCATATTTACGACCGTACGACCTGTACAGTCAACTGCCATGTGGCACTGTATGGACTGTACAATCAACATTGTTTTTGCCTGTTTGGAAAAATGAACAAAATGCGATATTAGGAGCATACGCCATCCATTTGATCCCGTTCAATTTGTGTTGGGTTCATATCGATGAGGCCTACGTACACGTATGTTTTGAATCCATTATGAGAACATTGCTTTTTAGGCCTTTCTGAGCCCCATCAAGCTCCTAGATCCGAATCTGGATCACACCTCCCCACTAAAGAACCTTTTAGTCCCCAAAAGGTTACAATCTGATTACATACTCATAAGGACAAAAACAAAACATGATGTTGTAAAAAAACGATGTTATAACAGGTCATTGTTTCAACATGTGTGATTACATTAATGGAAGCAAAATACAATGAAGTTGAGACATCCATTTCTGGAAAAACCAAGTGGCTTGTTTCTTTCCTTCATGGTATTCCTCTTGCCTCGTTGGAAATCCTTATTCCTTCATGAGTACATGCACAATCCTTTTAACCATCTTTAGATGAAGCTCCAAATTAAGATTCCAACAACTATTCTTTTGATGTCCACTCCTATTGCAATAAGTGCAACAAGTTTTTGGAATCTAGACTTGTTTACCCTTCTCTTTCTTCCATTATGGAGTTGAGTATTTATGTCATGTTTCCTTCTTGGTTGACATAGGTTTCTTGTACAAATTTTGTCTCTTCCAACACTTGGAAACACAATGCTTGGGTGAATGACAATAAGTACATGGATAAATATTCCACAAGTTTCAGATTACATGATTATGTTTTTTATAATCAAAAGGAGAATTGGTAAAAAAAATTACGATTATACCTTCCATGCCGATATTCACTTTTCTTTGGAGATGAATTGCATTCACTACCACAATCCTAGAGTGATGTGCCATTAGCTTTCGTGAAGTGTTCCTGCAATGTCTTAAACTGGCCATTTGAAGCCTTACTTGCTTTCGAACTTTTGGAACCCATCTTGGAGGATGCTCCAAGATCCACTTCACCATATACCAATCCCAAATATCGAAGCCTTTCCACAACCTCAATAGGATTAACGATACCTTGGCACTCAATTCCAAGGCCCTTTTCTTCATATCCCATCTTGGTTAGCAATTTCAAACCTACACCTTTTGTATGTATTTCAAGTGCACCAAAACCATCTTGATGGGAACAAGGAGAACTTGATGAATGACCTTCACTGCA
The DNA here is from genome assembly GCA_010110895.2 of Picea sitchensis. Taxonomy (NCBI): domain Eukaryota; kingdom Viridiplantae; phylum Streptophyta; class Pinopsida; order Pinales; family Pinaceae; genus Picea; species Picea sitchensis. The sequence continues at coordinate 231,719 of SNQJ01S0008146.1, forward strand.
TACCTCAGAGATGTTTTCTGAAATAGATGTAGAAGGCACTTCCTTCAATCCTTCTTTTCCTTTGTTGTTCTTTGAATCTTTCACTTGAACCGAGCTCTTTCATTCCAAGTAGTCTTCATACAACACTCAACATCTCGTCCATGGAAAACACCCATTTTCTGAATTTCTTCTCATCTTGAGAAAGTCCTCCTATAGATGACATTTTCTCCCTTGAGATGAGCTCTTCCCTGGTTAGCATGAAAAACTCAAATTCCAATGTCAACTAGCTTTGATACCAACTTGATCCGAAAAGAGATCTTTTACACGACTATGGTTGAGTTATTAAGCATGTTTTGATTAACCAATTAGGAAGCTTTAAGAAATAGGAAGAATTATGAAGGAATTATGACAACCATATAAACATGTACATAACTGAAATGAAGCATAAAACAACAACAAACCATAACACCAATGTGATAACAAAGTTCGACAATCTCGCCTACGTCTCTGGGCCTTGTCTCAATGGAATTTTCTTATTTCTGTTCGAAGATTTACAAGTACATCATGATAGTGCCAATAGGTTACAAAAATGATCTAGTTGTGTTCTACCAGATCTCATTAACCCATCAAAACTGATGGAACCCAAATCGGATGAACGAGGCTCCTAGAAATGGCCTGCAAAGGTGCGCCCCTCAATAGCTTCCCTGGATGACAGTGGCTTTGGCTCAACAATCCAGCATCATAAAATTTTTTTGAACCTCCCTCCATGGCCTCAAGAAGGTTGGGTTTATATAGATCTGAAGTTGGTAACCATCTCCCAACTTCCCCCCAATATCTGGCCTAAAAAATGGCCCAATATCCTCCAATAATGGCCAAAAATATATAAAATTGCCCAATCTGGGCCAAAACTATAGGTAAATAACCCACCTGTGTAACAAAATCAAACTTAGCCCCAAGGGCCTAGGTGCACGCTCCAAAATAGGGTCATATGGCACTGATGTGTCCAAGATCTAGCCCCTAAGGGTTGCGCACTGACCCTTTCCCCATAAGTCTAGGTCACATGGCATAAAAACATAGGACCACACCCCTATACACGCGCCCAACATGTGGTTATAGCCCCGGTCGTGGGCACCATAGGTGCTAGTGTTTAATCTTGGAATCATGGTGCCTTTTGTTGAAACCATAATGGAGCACTCCCTTAAATTCGTGGTCATATAATATAATAAACCTCCGGGATGGGACTTGGCCCCAACCCCCTTCCACCTCCATTACATTAAAACACGCTTTATATATATTAAAGCGGACTTGTTATAACAAGTCCCTCCCAAGGCACACTGGCTATTAGACCTTTCCCAAGGAATTTATCCTACCAAGAGGTCATGCGATCTAACCCTACAAGCTCCAATTTTTTTAACCATCCAAACAAATGATGGGGTGCCACGTGGCAACCCACGTCTGGGCCACGTGGCACCCTTTCATTGGTTCATGAATATGCCACTTGTCAAAACAATATTGGACCAGATCTGTCATCTTCCCAGTCAGCGTGTCTGCCACATGTTGTACCTTCCATGCAATATGTATGGGCATTCCACGTGTCACCCTTGCAGTGGTGACACATGTCACCCCTGCAGTGGTCCAACTATACCTGCCACATCATCCATCCGTACTCCCAGTCACCCTGCCACGTGTCACCTCCAGAAGCTTCCACGTCAGCTGTACAAAATATGACATGCCTATGCCAACTATTCTGCCACATATTTTGTACGACCGTACGACCTGTATAGTCAGCTGCCACGTGGCACTGTACAGACTGTACAATCAACATTTGTTTTGCCAGTTTGAAAAAAAAAACAGAACACGATATCAAGAGCATACGACGTCCGTTTGAGCCCGTTCAAGTTGCGTTGGGTTCGTATTGATGAAGCCTACACACACATCTGTTTTGAAGACATTATGAGAACATTTTTTTTTAGGCCTTTCTGAACCCCATTAAGCTCCTCGATCTGAATTTGGATCACACAATTAAAACATTTTAAAGGCAGCTTGCCTTTGTACCTCCCTGATCATTTCTAAAGTTTTTAATAAAATTGGCTTCTTCTACATTAGATTCTTCATGATGGTTGGGTTAAGGTATTTGCTTCAGATTTTTTGTTTTCTTGAGCACCTTGAAGGCTACCTCTCCTTTTGGGAGGCTATCAAGACCTAATCTTAACTCATAGGTTGCGAGGATTCTATTAGCACTAGGAATTGCCTTCAGATTGCATGGAAGGAAAGCCCAGTACCCATCAGGTTATATGTGAATGTAAGAGTGTTTTAAAGGGTCAAATGGAAAAAGACTCAAAATGATAATGTTCCAACTCATAAAATAGGGCTAGCATGCACCAACAATCAAGGTCTTGGATAACTTCAATCAGTAATTTGGGAGTAACTATGAATAGAGGGAAGACTTGAATGAGAGGAATGTAGGGGCTACTGTAAACATCAGGTCTACAAAATCCTAAGGAAGAAATTTTATTAACACAAGATCTTCTTGAACTCAGAAACTAAGGAAGATAAATAAACATCATGATAATATAATGATCAAACATCCACCATAACATCACCACAATCATCCATGTGAATCTTTCAAAGCATGAATGTTTAGCATCAACAACAAGTAAGCTGAAAGAGAAGTTGATTTCTATTAGCCAAAATGTCTTAAGTCCAATACATAGCTATATCACAGTCACTTCATCAAAATATTATAGTCTAAGGGAGCCTTTCTCAACCATCCGAACCTACTAAAGCATTCGATCTATCTATTTATAATAAAAGAGAGGCAACAACTAGAGGTACAAGCTGACCTCTTTCCCTTAAAAATATCTAAGAATTTATTTCATCTAACAACTTGATTAACAACCTATGCTATAAAATAGGAAAATGTTGGTGACTAATCCAACCAATCTTCAAGTTGACTTGATTCCCTCTTGCTGCGCAGCTCCTTATTTTCCATGTGTCTTTCAAAATCATGTGGTTTTCCTCATGATGCCAACTATTGTTTCTACAATCTTCTCCATCATCAACTATCCAAAAAGTTGTTAGCTTGGCCCTCCTGAATCCACAATGTCTATTGGTAGCTTCTTTAGGTAGCCGTCCGAGTAGCGTACTTCACAATTGGACAAATAGAAAAGGTAGCACATTTAGGTAATACCACTGTGCTGCGTATGTGTGAAAACTTTTGTTCTCTGCCAGATATTGGGTAGTGAATTTAGGTAGCGCCACTATGTTGCATATGTGTGCAGACTTTGTTATTTTCTAGATATTAGGTAGCGACTTTCGGTAGCGCCACTTATGCTGCATCTGTGTGCAGGTTTAGGTAGCACTGTCCAAAAACACAACACCTCCAATCTTGAACATGTGCAGAGCAAGTAGTGGAATTGCATAATGTCAAACCCATTATACTTAGGTGACTTGGAAACACTGTAGGTAGTTCATTTTACCACTGAGGGAGTTAGCACTTCGCAAAAGCCTAAAACTATGATAATTAAACTCTTAGAAGCCTGTATAGGTGGCAGAGGTAATATTTGAATAACAATTTACTCTCTCAAAAAGAAAACATCCTAAAAAATGGGGCTCACCTTTCATTAGCTATTTTGTTACCTTGACACTTAACCTCACACTCTTTCTTGTAGAAGGAGGATCTTCATTTGACACAACAGACTTTTTCTTGTTAGCAATGATAGGCTTCTTCTTTTTAGCAATGACAAACTTCTTGACTAGGGCTATGCTCTCCTTGATTGCTGATGTCTCTTTCTCAATAGCAGATTCAACCAATACCTGCAATTTTCTCTGAGCTACTTCATCTCGAAAATGATGCAACTCTGCCTTGAGTTTCCTGTTCTGGGATTGAAAATCTCTATTTTGCCTATAAAGGTTTTGCAGCTGCCTATGAAGGGGCTGGGCCTTTCTTGCTGCAAACCTTGCAAAGTCAAGGGTATGGCTGTAGCCATCCATGAGCTCTTTCATTTTCACTCTGTCAAACATGGCCTCTATTTTCAACTGAGCCACCTCTTTTCTTGCATCCCTAAGTTGCCTGATTAATCTTTTGAATGTATGACTGTCAGGTGGAGCAGTGGCATGTACAATCTCAATAGGTTTTTTCTCGGTCTCCTCTTCCACCTGCATAGGAATTTCCTTGTCGACTTCATCAGGCTTCTTGGTGGCTTTGCTTTTATCTTTGTTCTTTTGCACAGGGTTTTCCTCTTTTCTTTCCACAGGCTCTCCAATGCCTTTACCCTTCTTCTTTTGTACAAGGATTTCTGGTAGAGATTGTTCTTCAACAACTTCCCTAGGAATTGATGATCTTGTGAAAGGTCTTCTGACCTTGGTATTGACTTCTAGAGGAGAGGAGGGGAAGTGCAACTTATTCTCTTTCTTAGATGTAGTTTTGGTAGAAGAAGGAACCTCTTCTAATCCTAGTGGAGGAGGTGGTGAAAAATCTCTTTGTGGGGAAGGACAAGCTTCCTCTTCAGCTCCTGTGACCTTCTTGCTGACCTCTGAAACTTGAACAGGGGCTCTGCCCTTTCTCTTCCTACTAGTCCCTGCTTTAAAATCACTGGTGGGTGATAAAGGACTTGCATTCTGTGATTGAGGAGTAGATGCTATATCCAACTTGAAGTGATAAGTAACAACAAAATTCTCCCATGAAATCTCTTTCTTACCCAATTCCTCAGAGACTAGCATTCTGATCAATCTAGAGTAGAAAAGGCTAGAATCCACATCCTTAGACTTGAATTGAATCATGTATGACATCTTACCTATGCTCCTTAACAAATAATAGGGGATATTCATTTCGACTTTACCAGTAAAATGAATCAAAAGCCTTATATGGTACTGGTACAATGTATTAAATCTCCCTTCACATGTAAAATATCTCTGGATGATCTTCAAGATCTTGTCAAACTGTTCAATCAACTGACTCCTTGGCACACCTTTAGACAAATCACTGGCTTGATGTTCAGGTTTAAAGAGATCTTTGGCATAGGCTGAACTCAAAGCCATGGATTTGAACCACTTTTCACCTGTAATAGGGATTCCTGTTGCAACTGAGATAGAGGCTTCAGTCACCTCAAATTCCAAATCCCCAACCTTGGTTCTCCTGCCATCAAAGTGTAATGCAAACTGTCTTGTCACCTTTGGATGGCCTCTTTGCATATTCTGGTAGAAAGAGAGGCATCCCACTCTTTGAAAGACCTCTCTTGCCATGGGCTTTGTATAAAAAAGATGCATATCCATAGGTTCCGTCCTAACCACCTTGCCCCCTTTGTGTGTCTTCTTCGATTGAGGAGTCTCCATGGCTTAGAATGAGAGCTTCTTAAGGCTTATGGGGTAGTAATAAATAGGAAGACTTAAAATTGGGCTTCAAATGTACAAGGCTGACCTTTTTAAAATAGACTGGTGCTAGTAAGCTAAGTTTTGACTATCAGAATCCCACCCTTAGATTTGTACAGGTATTGAGAGTTTGGATAGTGAGGGGGTAATCTGCAATTGGCCTTTTATAGCTGGGTAAAAATTCTTAACTCAAAAAATGAAAGGATGCAGGGGAGACACAGAGGGGTTAAGCAACGCCTCCGGGTAGCACGACGCGTATGCATAAGATAGACTATTTATATGCTTGCAACCTTAGTAGCTATGGCGATCATATGTATTTCGACTTTGATACAAGCAAATGAGGCTCACATGTTTGAAAAGGGAGGAGACAAGGATATGATGCAAAGATGATTCCCTTACACTGTGCAAGCCCGATAAATTAAACTCTGAGTGCTAATTATTTGTGAAAACTAATGTGCAGAGGAGGAAATACGAGATACCTGTGGAGTAGACACATGTTTGAAGCTTTAGCGAAATCTCAGGATGAAGTCACAAAAATTTCGGCCCTTGAATCTATCTTAGCATCAGATTTGGTCGCACCACTGTCACCTAGTCAGAACTATGAGTTTGAGCAATGCAAAATTATTGAATTTTCAAATCATAAACCATTATCAGGGCTCGTAAATACGAGATCTTGGAGGTATCTTTAACCAACTCCTGGCACTGAAAACAAGGAACATGACATCAATCGTGGTAATCATAACTCATGGTGGAAATCATGATGAATGGGAAAGGCGCTACGGGACCGCCTGATGAGTGGGTAGTGTTCCAGTTTAAAAAATGATTGGACAAGTAAGCAAGGACAACAAGGCATACCCATGAGGTCATGAGTGAGGATAATGGTGTGTCACATCGGTCTAGTCATGGGAGGGAGGGATCAATCCTAGTGACAAATCATAAAGGGGTCCAAAATTTAAGTCATGAACTAAAAAGGTTCTAAGTCCAAAAATCAATTTGAGGATCAAACTAGAGCTATGACTCAAAACTTTATTTATCTAAGGGGACCTAAAAAACATAAACATTAGAAGGATGAAACTTAAAAAATAAAATCTAAGGCTTAAAAAAGGATAAAAACAAACTAAAAACCCAAGGAAATTTAGTGTGATAACAGATTCCATAAAATTCATCCATGGTGAGTTGATCTAGACTCTCTCGATCTTCAAGAGTGGACACTTTAGGATTATACAACATAGGTAGTGTTCTTAGTATCTTTTCAACTAACTCATTGTCTCACACTTCTACTACCAAACCTCTGATTGCATTAACAATATTATCAACTCTTTCGAAGTATTCTAAGATATTTTCTTCATCCTTCATTTTTAGACCTTCATATTGTACTTTGAGAGTATGAAGTTTGGCCCTCTTTACCTTGGAATCTCCAGCATATATAGTTCTCAATTTATCCCATAGCTGTTTTTCATTTTTGCAGTTTAGTACTTTAAAAAGGATCTTCTTACTCAGTCCAACTTGTAGTGTGTTTAAAGCATTTGCATGTTCCCAAAATTTCTTCTTGTCTTCTTCTTCTGTGGGAGTGAATTTTGGAACATCATATCCTTTTTAAACTAATGCCCATACTTCCAGTCCAATGGACATCATATATATTTTCATTCTAACACTCCAGAAAACATAGTCTTCACCATCAAATAGGGGGAATTTTAATGACATCTTCAACTGCTGATCCATTCCGATGTATATTTCTCTTCAAGTGATTAAAACCTTTAGTGAAGAAACCTGGCTCTGATACCAATTGAAGGACCAGATCCTGTCACTGAGAGGGGGGGTGAATCAGTGACACAATAATTTTATCAAATTTTCTTTTGCTAATGCAATCAAAATTTTAACACAATATTTTATCGTGGAACCCAATTGGGAAAACCAAAAACACTTTTCTATTAACTACAATTTTTTTTTTTACAAGTTACATAGAAGGAACATGTTCTTCCTCTTAGATCAACACACACTGATCAGGATGCACCCACACCCCTGTTCACTAGCTCCAAATGGTAGGAGGGTTCAACCCCTTATTTAGTCAGGTACAACTGACAAGGAAGCACCTACTCCCCTGTAGGCTCCAACCTTCCCTTGCACCTCCCTTCCTCCCTTAATTTATGAATCTAGAAAACTTCTGTACTATATCTTGACTTCTCCTCTCTCTGCTTTTGTCAATTGATATTCAATGTATCTTTTGTAGTCATGCTTTATACTTCAATTCTCAACCCTCTTATATATATGCCTTCATCATAACTATTCATGGGAATTCACACCCTTTCATGAATCAACACACCTCTTTTTCTATTACATAATCATTGTTTTAAATAACATAGACATGTCTTTTATAAACAACACATTTCTTCAATATTTATCTTAGCTTTTGATGTCTTCTTTAATTCATAATAAAATTCTTCTTTAAACTAATATTCACAGACTTTGATCAACAATTATTTATTAATATACTATTTGTTCATGAATTGTTATTCATCAACCCAAAGCATCTATCAAAAAAATGTGGCTTTATTTTACTCACTGTCTTTTGTATTTTTGCAGGGTTTTACTAAATTTTGTGATCATCTGGATATGACAGCGTGTAGATCTTTCGACAATTATGATGGAGTTTTAATACCCTCTACTATCTTCTTCGTGTGATCCTCAGATGTCTTGATCTTGTCATTATCTGAACTCTCGACATTTACAACGATTTGAATGTTGTGTAGGGTTTTAATTCAATTGACGAACCTCCAGTTTTATCATTACGCTCAATCTCCCGACAGAGTGACAATCTTGACATTCAACTAGCAGTGGGCTTGACTATCCTCCAAATTGGCATTCCTCTAATTTCTTCAACAAGTTTGGTGGTTTCATTATTCTTTTCCACCCACCAGAATGACCCTTAAGCCCACGGTCACTCATATGACCAATGTGCAATATATATATAGAAAATATGTTTCCAATGAACTACCTAGATCCTTCGTCATAAGATCGACAATCATTGTCGCTTTGACCAAAAGGTAGGGGGCCTGACAAGTCGTCCTGGGCTCCAAGCTGGTGATCTTCTTTGTGAAGTACAAGCACCTAGATCCCCCACCATACCCTTGCACTATGCATTGAATATTCATTGTGAGGGCTATGGTTATAAACCAATATAAAACTTTTCACACTATGAATGTGGGATTAATTCCCAATGGCAAGTTTAACCACTCGATAGAGATATCACACTTCAAAACTACTTCGGACCCACGAAATTAGCTGGAGTTTATTGCTATAAATGACATTCAACATGAAGAGGATAAATATGTGTCTGATCCAAAATAACATCATCTCCATGAGCCATCCGTAAACTGATACCAATACCAAATACAATCACAATCACTAAATACAATCACAATCATCTCAACCCGACGAACAACTTTCACACTACACGTGAATGTAGACTTTTTGTCTAAAATCCTGCACTCATTACACATCGTTCATTCGACGTGTACTGTTTTACACCCTTATCATTTTCAACACCAATTTTTCTAATCTCGTTGCTGCATATAGATTCTGTTTGTCTTGGTTTCTCATATCTATAATTTTTATGGCTGATTTCAAACTTTCTTCTATTGGGTGTTCCATCTCTACAAATTTTCTCACTGCTAGTCACTGAGTCTATGCTTATGGGTATTTCAACACTATATCCTTCATGTAGGCCAATTTCAGATGTCTCTCCATCATGTTGACTCATCATGAACGGGTTTACCACCTTGTCATCTGCAACAACAATTTTGCTGATCTTGTGGCTCATAGATTGGGGAGGTTGGCATGACTTCTAGAAGATTATGATTTAAAAGAAATTTGTTACTTCCTGATGAATCTTCATTGTAACGTGACTGAGTGGAGCCTTTTAGGTCATATAGTCGTGTTATATTTCTCCCAAACAAAATATTCTCCATTGCCATGAGATCCATCCTAACCTCCTTTCCACCTTTTTCATTCTTTGTAGTAACCTGATAAATACCAAGAACCTTTCCAAGGCATGTAGGGCTCCCTGTACTTAAAGATTCTGAAAGATATTTGAAGTATTCTGGGGAAAACTTGATAAATGACTCCAATTTTGTCTTTGTAACTTGCTTAATGATGAATATGTCATCCAAAGTCTCTTCAAACAAACAAATTGTTTTTTCAAGCATTATTAAGCAGATGTCTACTGAAAAACACCTCTGCTGTAAGGTCAGTAAGAACATTCTCACAAAGACAACCACTGTCTTCAAGGCACATCATAGAGTTTGTAATAACATAGTGCCTAAAAACCATCACAGTCATGCCCAATGCACATTGCTTATCTGTCAATGTCAATGCCATCTTATTTGTCATCATACTACCTCATCAATGGCTCTGTCAACATAGATATGTCATTATGTTCTTCTCATCTTTCAATGTCATCACAATCACAACAATATCAATATGTCTGAACTATATGCTGCCTTAATATCCCTATAATAGTCATGATTATGCAGTAGAGTCAACATTGTCAATTCAAATGCCATCAATGCCAACCTATATTTCCATATTGCCAACACGAAGCTATGTTCAATTGGTTCAATTACCTTTTGGAAGAACTGTTGGTAGCATGTGAGGAGGTGCAGGAGAAGGGAGAAACATTCACAGACGATTACTTTCTGCTGGTTTCATTCGCCATGTGGAAGTGGACGTCACCCCCAGGAAGACCACCATCACCGACAGACAAGGGCCGCCTCACAAAGATGTTCGAACCTTGGCATTCAAGGTCGAACTCAGAAAACATATAATTCAACAATTCTTCATTCCTGAAGTCGTACAATGGGCTGATAGACGCAACTTAGAGGTTGCACATACCCCATGAATTTCTCAACCTAAACACACGAAACATCTTGTTCAACATGAACCACCACCACACCTTTTTCTGGCCAAGGCATGTCAAATATGAATACTTTCACTCCCGAATGCTTCCGTTATACCTAGAAGAGGTGGCCTTTGACAAGGAGGTAATTTCATGGCCAGGAGTGAAGCACAACACATGCAAGTTGGGGATGCATTATCTTTTATCCCCGAAGCTCCTGAAGAAAAGGGGACAAGAAGAAGTAGTCGAGATGAGTTTTGGTCCAACAATGCCAACACCAAAGAAACAGAAGGCTGAGATGGCATCAGACTCTGAGACGAAGGAGGACGAGATACCTCTAGAGCGCAAGAAGAGAAAAATTCTAGTGTTCTTGCAACTTCCAGAACAATTTGTCCTCTCAGATAAGGATGTCAATGAAATCCTTGCTGCAACTTTCATATGAGATATCACGCCCACAAAGCCTCAGACAGGGGTTTCCCCTATTAATCCATTGAATTCACAACCAATATCATCAGCTCCACCTCGTACCAGAGCCACCACCCACGCTACACAGATGGTGATTCATATCATTGATGACCCTGAACCAGATACCACTGCATCCACCACCATAATCACTGAGAAACCCCCATCAACCCACAAGCCCCATCGTCACTACAAGGAATGACCATACAACCCCAAACCAGTGAATCTGAGCCCATGTAGTTGGATCCCCCTGAATTCTTATTTGAGATGCACCTGGTGGATGCTACAACTAATTCATAGTGGAGCTCTCTGGTTGCGTCTAAACCAAATGGATTCATTACAGAAGCAACTCAGTAGTTCATGGACGAAGCTTCACTGTTGGCCAGAAAATGGCAGGATAAAACTGACAACTTCCAAGGCATAAGGAAGAGAGCCCTGGAATTGGTTCTAGAGTTGGGCCCTTCATTTGAAGAGGTGGAAGAAGAAAGTTCTCAAGAAAAATCCAAAAGAAGAATAGAGACAAAGGATAAAGGAAAGCAACAGGCTTCCTAGAAACCACAGAATAAGAAGGGAATTGACTCGAAGGAGAGTCAAGGATTGTGGTTGGAGTCTATTGGGCCCTTCATTTTTGCTAATAGAAGCTGCACAAGCAATACTATAGTCCCAATTTTGGTTAGCAAGTTGTGCAATTCACAAGAGAGTTGGACAACGGAATGGAGAAAGAAACATAAAATGGTTAGAGGGATAGTGCAACACTAGCCCGAAGAAAGATGTTACAACAAGAACAAGAAAGAAAGAATTTGAAATCCAACTAGCTTATATATATGAGATGTATATTATTGTAAAGGGTTCACAGGATTATCATTCACTTCCATTTAGGTTCTGTTATTTTAATTAATTCCCATCTTGGGAAAGGGTAGATAGAGTTTTGAAGAATGAGCTTAGAGCCAGAAAAGACAGTAACAAAGTAATGACTTATTGTAATATCAAGAAAGCAAGGAGCCAGGGATAGCCTTGTTTCTAGGTAGTATAGAGTTGTTGTTAGCTTTGGAAATACTAAGTAGTGTCTGTATCTGTTGAATTGTATCTGAGAAACCCTTTTGATGACAATATATGGAAGGACCCAAAATTTTGAAAATATTCTGTGTAATTCTCTGTCTATATCTATGAATTGTCATTCTACTTTATTTCTTCATGCCTAATAAGATCAATATGTTATAGCTTGTTATCAAATGTTATCACAACTCTATTGTCTTTACAATTAGTTATGAATAATATTAGACCAACCTCTTTTTAGTTCATCTTGCGTAAGACTAGGTTGAATCTTGACGATTCTTGAGATCTACCTAAGTATTATCCTTACCCTTCCCTATCTTCTTGTATTGGTTGCGCTTCAGGTGATAATTATTCTCTCTAGAGAAGATAAAAATGCCAACACTCTAGACTACTCGATACCCTTTTTTTGGTAACCTAAGAAGGACCCTGGTCTGATAAATTCCGCGCCAACAAAGCTCTCTACCTGGTGAATATATATTGATGACAATTGTGTTTTCCTGCTCAAGTATTTATTTATTTTAATATTATCTTAGATGAAAATTGTGATGTGTGCATGTACATTTCCTTCTTCTTCCAGCTATTGTTCTAATTCATCTTTTTTCTATTATGCAACATGTTAAACAACAATTGTTCTAGTAAAAATATCAATTATTTGGAAACCTGTTGGATGATTTGTATCTTGATATTTGTCTAGGCCTTAAAATATCATTTTAAGTCTTAGTTCTCACACTGCAGGTAATACATTTCATTGCTTGTTTTGGTTTTGTTTCTTTATCTTTCCATGTCCCCAAATGTTCATAAAAGTTCATACCATTAGCTAAGGAGAACCTACATTTATATTGTTTGGCTAGTCCAACCAGATTGTCATCTTTGAAAACCTATCCTTTAGCTAACCAACAAAACAAGATTATAAAAAAACCAACCATTCCAAACTTGAGGTGGCCTAGCTCTTCCCTTTAACAATCATGTGCAGAATTTAGGACCAACAACCTCCATGTCTAGTTTGGCCCCACACTTTCTCCATCGACTAATCCAACGCTACCAAGTTTCAATCCCTTGACCTCCCATCTGCCAGGATAGTGCAATAAGGCACACATGATGTCACTCTCTTTCTCTCTCTAATGCTTGTGTAACGAGGCATGGAACTAGGGGCTAGAACCTTGGTCTCTGGATATTGACATATCATGACTTCTTGACATAACCCTATGGGTAAAATCATTGTTACACAAATATCTGACGAGATCCTCGTGATACAGATCAACGATGGATCTTATATCCACCTTTAGATCCAATGATTGATGAGTCTCACTAGTTATCACATGGATTTAAGTGGGCTCATGGTTTAGGTTTGGAATTAGTAGTCCCATGGTATTGAACTATGTCATTTTGCAAGGGTCCCTAACTCATATCCCTTATGTTCTTACTCTAGTTATCATGGAGGCAAGCCTGCTACATGACCATTAATCGAGGATTTGATTCCTAGTGAATATCCCATTTTAAGGAAAGGGAAAGATACAATGTTCATTGGGCTTCTTGGCCCTTCCACACACAATATATTTAATTTTCATATGGGTCAATTTCCCGTTTTTCAGGAATACCCCTTACCGCATGTTGATTTTTATGTGCATGAATCATTTATATATTTATTTACTTTACTTACAAATAATGTCGAGAGCTCACTTCCACTGGTGTAAGGCGGGAAATGTTCTTATAGTTATATATTACCAAGAAAAACAACGTTGATTTCATAAATCAAGCATGCACATTTTGATTATACACAGAAACTTGCAAGTGCAACAAGAATTAAATATAGCATTAGGATTATATAGTTATGAGTGCATTTATAGACTTAATCCATCAAAAAAGATTAACAACCATGACTATGATTTCAGGCACCAACAATTTAATTAAATCCAGTCACATAAAGTATAAGACTACTTATTTATTTTACAAGTTATGATTAACCAAGTGACTTTGGGTGTTCTCCTTTCCACCCAACCATAGGCTCAGATGCATTCATTCTTATCACTCTGGCCACACCCATGCCAATCCATGATACCACCAGGGATTTCTGCACTTACTCGTGCATTTTCTCTTGTAGCAACATATCTCTTTTTCCTCCGGTCTTTTATAGACCTCTCCTCAGAACTCCTCCCAAGTTCCCCCTCTCGAAAAAATATATGACCTTTGATATTTCCATCTACTCTCATGTGATTCTATTTAACACCTCCACACAGGAAGGTTCTATACTCGTTCTCCTCCTTCTATCATAAGGAACCCGTGTGGTCAATATTTGTTGCAGGAAATGGTACCCTATTGTAGATATGGACGACAATTTCAGTTGTCTTAGTGTAACACCCTGGGTTTTGAACCCCCATATTAAATAATGTATTATTACATTGTTGCGAGGCCAAAGTTCCCAAACAATTATTAAAGGGCCAGTTTGCCTAAGAAATTTAATGTTTTGATCATTATTAATAATAAATACATCGTTGGATGCTAGACATACAAGGACTAGAGTTATAGGGGGATATGATTCCACAAGAGAGGGGGGATTGAGGGGCCAAGTGATTATTTATTTTATATTAACCATTTTGTGTAGGGGGGGGAATCAGTTACGTGAGCTCTTGGGGGAAGGCCAAGAGGTTCTTGATCCCCACGAATTACAAAAAATAGTCCCTGCTCTGGGGAAGGGGTTCGTTCTTCCATTGGAAAATAATCTCATTCTCATCCCCATTCTGGTACTATTGTTGGTCACCTCACACGTTCATTCACCTGTTTTGTTCATTGTTCATCCTCTCTCGTGGAGTATGCACTCCATTCATTCCTTCACTCACTCATATTTCCTCATTTTGGTATCTTGGCTTGGGAAAGGAAGACAAACTACTGAAAAGAAGCCATGGTTTTGTTGGCTGTAGATATTGTTGGTGTATTCCAACCATGTTTTGAGGCCTGCATGTCTGAGATGCTTGGCTTCTAATCATATTTTATCACAACTACAAGTCCTGAGAGTCTCAACATGGAGATTCTAGACCAACTGCACTGGAGCCCTGGAAGGAGAAGGACTTCCTGAGGCACTGCGTGATAGAGAAGGGTGGAGGTCTATTCTCTTGGGTGTAGGCTAGGTAGAAGAGAGCTGGATACTTGGATTGTTGTGAGTGTTGGAGAATCCTATGAGAGCTTGAGTGCTGTCTGGTTTGGGAATCCAAGTAACACTATGGTACCATCCTTATGGATTCATAGCCCTGGCTCGGGGGTGACAATGTTGTTGAGACTTGGAACAATAATGTCTGTGGTTGGGTGGAATTTCCTTGGTCTACATCTAGTTGGTGTCTTATTTTATAAAAGATAAGTGATCTCTGTTATGGTTTCCCTTCTTATGTATTTATTTCCATTGCATATCAAATTATTCTACCTGATATTGTACATGTAATATGCAAGCTTTCTAGTTAATGTTGTGCATGATATATTGTGCATGTCTTCTATGTTGTGGTATGAATATTGATCATTTCATGTATGCATTTCATGCTTCTTTATTAATTAAGTGTTATCAGATTCTCCAAATCATCCAAGAGGTGCATTCTTGGTGTGGCATGTTGTCCTGTGGGATGCTGGGTATGTTACAGTTTGGTAACAAAGAAGAATTGTAGTGGCATTTCTTGACTTGGGTGGCTAGGGACGTTAACAATTGGTATCGGATCTTCTAGTTCAAACAATAGATTGTTATGAGCCAAAAAAAGTGTGAATCAAGAAGATTCATTGTTACAGATTTTATATATATCTGTGGGAATTAGAGAAAAATGGTGGAAGCGTTTGAGTGAAATCCACCAAATTCGTGAACATATTTGAGTTTGAATGATTCAAGGGTTTTATAAGAAGTTAATGGATTCAATCTATGAAGTTACAGATTCAAATTCAACTTGGAAGGTCGAAAATTTGAGTTTTAATGGCCGCCATAATGCTGAACAGAGTTTGGAGAATCGATGGTTGAGATTGTGTTTGATCTTGGATCAATGGTCCTGATTCTCCCTTGAAATTTTTTAAAAATTCAAATGTTTTCAAAGTTTGGTGGAATTACCAAATCAACGGTTGGGATTGATTCGATTATTTAAAAAATTAGGAACATCGATGATTCCTTTTGATTGCAGTTGTTTGGGGAGTTGGAGAAAACTGACGGTCAAGATCATATTGGCTGGGAGATCACCGACCTAGATTCACTTGTGATTTTGTTAAATATTCTAAGTGTGGAAGTTCGCCAAAAAAAATCGTCGATGACCGATGGTCAAGGATCGACAGAAAACCTCTGAAGTCTCGAACTCCAGAGTAAATATGGACCCTTCATATTCGGGTTCACGTGTCTAAATATTAACAGGGGTTCATAAATTTGAAATTTGATAGTCCATGGGTGTGGTGGTGTTAAACAACGAAAAACCTCTAAAGTCTTGAAACCCAGAGTAAATCTAGATCGTTCGTGTTTGAGGACACATGTTCGTAGATCAGTCGATTCGAGAGTTCGACGTTTGGGGGATTTGTGGTGCAGTGGGGAGAGGTCTCCCAAAGTTCCAAAGCCCCAAAGGCATGAAGAACTAGGGTGATGTGGCCTACTAACATCACCTAGGGTGACATGGACACACTTGAAGGTTGCCACATGTCATCGTGTTTCATGTTTTTCAAAGACTGTTCGTGCCAGTTATTATATGACATGTGTCACCCGCCAGATAGGGCCACGTGTCTGTGACTTATTTTCTGCCATGTGGCATTAGATCCCATAGTCCAGAGACTTGGCACTCTGGAGGATTCAAGGCATAATTATTTTGGGTTGAGGACTCCCGAAACCAAAGTCCATCTCAACCATTGATTAAAATAGACACGTGGTGTAATATCTCAAGGTCCAGAGACTTGGTACTCCAGAGATTTTGAGTTGCAAGTTTCTTGGGTCGAGAAATCCTGAAGGCCACAGTTAATCTCCATCGTTGATCGATAGGTGATACATGGAGGAACGAGAGGACCTTCGATATTTCATCACTTTGGGAGATCTGTGGAGAGGCACTTGGGAAGCCTTGAAGCTCGGAGATGCGAAGGAAATCCTAACTGTTGATCATGACAAGATATGTGGAAATAGATCCTACAGTCTGGAGACTTGGGACTCTAGAATATTTGAGAGTGTGGACAATTTAGAACTCCCGAAACTAGACTCCCATAGCTCATGTTGACTGTCGATCTCAACCCTTGATTGAATTCCAACCACACAATCTCTGATATAGTAATTCTAGTGCAGAAAAGTGCCAGGAAGGATTTGGCCTACCATTTTGAGGCGTGGTCACTTGAGAAAGTGGTTTGAAGGAAGTGTTGGAAAACTGAGAGGGGGGGTGAATCAGTTGTTACCATGCTTAAAAAATTATGCTTCTTTTAAAATATTTACAAGGCACTCAATGATGATCACAATAATGCAGGGAAATGAACAATGGCACATTCAACATCAGTCACATATATGAGAAACACAGAGATAGATATTTCCCAAGGAAACCCATACAGGGTA
>SNQJ01S0008146.1:257188-294813 GCA_010110895.2 Picea sitchensis
TCTTCACTGGACGAAGCTTGGAGACTCTTCATCTCCTCTGGCGATCACACAGAGTCTCTTCGAATCTTCTGGCAGAAACCATCAATGGTTTCTAGCAGTTACACTGTGAGGAGCTACATTAGCCCTCCGATTATGCTCAAATTTACCTGCACCGTTGGAATTACTCTGAAGAGTGTTGTCATTATTTACCTGTTTCGCAGTTTTGCAATTTGGAGATTTTGCGATGAGACATCTTGAGTCTCCATGTTGCGAGCTCCAAAAAGGAGCTTGGCTTCTCTAGCTCCCTCCTCTACATGATCAAAAGCGGTGACCACAGGGTGTGCTAAAAGGCATTGCGAACTCATGATTTTCATCGACCCTGATTGACGGACCATGATCTCGATGAATCAACGGTCTAGATCTTTTCACGATCTCGCATCTCGCTGTTTCTAAGATGGAGGTTCTCGTCACTCCAAGTGGCGATAGGTGAAGCTCCGAGATGGAGCTTAGATCAACAGTCCATGTTCTTGGTGATCAGACAGTCTTGATCTTTTCGTGATCTCACATCTCGCTGTTCCTTAGATGGAGATTCTCGTCACTCCAAGTCACGATAGGAAAGACTTCGAGATGGAGCTCAGATCAACGGTCCTCTTTCTTAGTGATCTGGCGGTGCTGATATTTTCATGATCTTGCCACTTCACGATTTCGCCACTTCATGATTTTGTCCGCCTTGCGATTTTGTCACTTCGCGATTTCGCCGCTTCACGATTTTTTCGCTTTGCGATTTCACCGCTTTGTGATTTCGTCTGCCTTGCGATTTTGTCACTTCGCGATTTCACCCCTTCGTTCTCTTTAATGAACGTGCAGGTTCTCCCTGATCCAACGATGGTCAAATCTTATGCTCAGATTTGATGCCTGAGATCTGTCCTCCTCTTCTACGTGTTCTTTTTGTCTACATTCAGATTTGACGACCATCGAGAATTCAGGATAGGATCCAACGATCACTAACGCTTATCCTCCCGAGCTTACGCATCCTCCTTACTTGTAAGAATTTCTAAGTGTCAAGGGCCTCAACCTTTGATTTGCCTGACGCTATCTCTCTTGATCTTTGGCAATGGGTTAACCTCATTCCTGGTGTGTACCTATGCACTGCGTTTGACTCTGCGCTAATTCCTCCTGAGATTACTTTGTCCTTGTTTTTCCTTCGCTGCATACTCTGATATTGCCATCAATGACAAGAAAACGCTGCCTGTAAAACATGCCAACAGGAAGAACTTGTACAAAATTAATTTTTTTATCGACCCAAGGATAACATGGAAGTGTTATTTATATAAATTATTTACGAGTTGAAAGGATCTGTAGCATTATTGGCAATTTTTTTTTATCATATGCTTAATTATGACAAAATGGTCACTTACACATTTTGCAGAATTAAGGGATTTACACACATCAACTCAGAATGCGTATTAAATAAATGGAATAAGGAGAGGGAGCCTCCAAACATGATAAAGAAGCCAAAGGCCAGAATATCAAAATTGGAAATGCAGAGATAGAATCCAATGGACGCAAGTGCCGAGGGGAGTAAGAAACATTACTAGAAACTGTGAAGATCCTGAAAATAGAAGTGCAGAGATACAACGTAGACAACAAGAGGCTCATGAGGGAGAAAATTCATATAAATTATTGAGTGTTGCAGAGCTTAAATTAGTTTCAAAGTCAAGCCAAAAATGGCTCAAAACAAGAGGAAGAAGGGAGGTGTCATGAAAGAAGAGATGATTGTGGAAGAGTGGGTTATTCCAGAAGTGATAGCAGAGCTCATATACACCACTCACCTCCTTACCCAACAATAAATTTTTATGCATATGAATATTCCTTAAGCAGTCCAGAGGTTTCTCCTGTCAGGAACCAAAGAAGGAAATAGAAGTGGATAGTTTGCAAGGAGAACCGAGGAATCTCAAGCCACCATCCTTTGATGGTGAAAGAGAAAGGGAGGATGATGCTGAAGCATGATTGATTGGACTCATGAGATATTTCCAATTGCACAACTATTCATCAAATCTAGAAGCCATAATTTCCACCTACGACTTGCACAGGAAAGATGCAATGTGGTGGGATCAACTGAAACAAGTTGAACATATTAATGAGAATATGATCTAGAAGGAGTACCTCTCAGAGCATTTTTATGAAAAGAAAATGCAAGAGTTCTTTGAACTCAGGATGGGAAGCATGACTATGGAAGAGTATGAGAATAATTTCTTGGGGTTGTTAAAGTATGTTGGGATTGTAAACGATGAAAAGGTAAAGATACACAGGTTTTTGAGTGGAATTCCATCCTTTTATAAGGAAAATATTCGGTATGATGAGCCCAATACTTTGAATGAGGATATCAGGAAGGGTAAATACTTGTATGAGAAAGGCCAAAGTAGAGAGTCAATGCAAAATTATTGGAAGGATAAGAAGAAGGAGAAGTATAATCAGAGGAGGAAGGGGTTCAAACCTACTTTCAATAGAAATGAGCCTAATAAGAATCATCAAGATCAATATTATAAGGATGATACCAAGAAAGAACACTCCTTAGGAAAAGGGGAATACCACCAATCGAGTGTTGGGGATGAAAATAAGATCACTTGTAAAAGGATTTCCCACATAGAAAGGATAAAGTGAAGACTGTGCATAGCATCCAAGAAGAAACAACAATCGAAGACATGGGAAGGATTTATGCAGCCTTAGATGATTGACAAGAAGAATAGCAATCCAACATGATCGAGGTGGAAGGTAAGATCATAAATCATTCTATTGATATTTTAATTGATTTAGGAGAAAGTAATTGTTACATTGATCCTAAAATAGTGGATAGATTACATTTGGAGAAAAGTAATCTTGGGAAATCAATTTTGGTTCAACTAGCCACTGGAACCAAAAGGAGAATCTAGGATATGGTCAGAAGTTGTTCCATAAGCCTTAATGGTGTGAATAATAGTGTTGACCTAAATATCACACCATTGGGGTTTTATGATATTCTAATTGGAGTGGATTGGCTAGACACACTTCATGCTATCCTAGACTGTCATAGCAAGACATTTACATGTCTTGATGGAGATGAAAAAAAAATCACTATGAAATGAGTTCCAAGACCCATCTCTATAAGGAAGATTTCAACCTTACAACTGAAGAGATGTTTCATAAAAGGGTGTCAATTGTATGCAACCCATGTGGAGGATCCAAAAAATACAAAGGGGCCAAGCCTTGAAGATTTATCGATACTAAAAGAATTCAAGTATGTATTCCAATAAATACCAGGGTTTCCACCAAAAAGGGAAATATATTTCTCTATTGATCTAGTGCGAGTAGCTACCCCGGTGTCATGAAAAACACCTTATAGAATGAGCACACCAGAGTTAAAAGAATTACAAATGTAGTTGGAGGAATTATTAAAGAAAGGGAACATATGCCCAAGTGTTTCACCTTGGGTGTATATTTTAACCTTGTACAATATTTACTGCAAACAGATTCTCAGTAAAAGAACAAAAAATATACAATGGAAAATACAAACATTACATAGATATTTTTCCCCTGGAAACCCAAACCGAGAAAACCAACATATTCTATATTCATTCATAGTGTTACATTTTTTACAATAAAATATACATATAGGAGCCAACAACATCCAAAACCCTAACCCAATGACCTGGATTAGTCAACAACCCTAATTCCTTAACCGGAAATAGAAAACCATCGAAAAAAACCATGTTTCGAAAAACCACCTAAATATGTGACACATTTCTCGAGGCAGATTTTTTTTTCTTAGGGGCGCTACCCCCGAACCCCCGTGTGGGGGGAATTCACCCCCCTGCACGCCCGAAAAATAATATAACACATACCCAACATTCTCCCACTTGTTTTTTTCTTTGCATACAAGGGGTTACAAGGTTACATAGTCAACAATCTAGGGAAACAATGCCCATGGATCCTCTACACCAAGAGAACTTCTCAGTGCTCACAAATTTTGTTAATGAATCTGCAACATTCTTCAAAGTGTCCACCTTCATCAACAACACTTTCTTTTCTTCAACTATGTCTCTCACAAAGTGATAATGAATATCAATATTCTTTGTCTTTGAATGATAAGACAGGTTCTTTGCCAGAAAAATTGCACTCTGACTGTCACAATCTATCCTTACAGCTTGCTGTACCAACCCAATACATAAACACATTCTTTGTAACCATACTTCTTCCTTAGTTGCATGAGTGGCTACCATGTATTCAACTTCTGTAGTTGAAAGTGCCACTATAGTCTGTCTTTTGATCATTCAACTTATTGCTCCTCCAAATAGGTTAAACACATACCCACTTGTAGATCTCCTACGATCTAGATCTCCAACCCAATATACATCCACAAATCCATGCATATCCACCACTCTGTCCAATCCCGATCTTCCTTGGTATCACAATCTATAGCTAGCAGTGCCACACAAATACCTGAAAACTCTTTTTACTGTTGTCCAATGCTCCTTCCCTGGTTTTGACATATACCTGTTCAAAACTCCCACTGCATGTGCAATGTCTGGTTTAGTACATACCATTGCATACATCAAACTTCCAACTGTACTAGCATATGGAACACAAGACATGTCCTCCTCCTCTTCCCGTGTCTTGGGACATTGATTCATAGATAACTTTACACCAACAGGAATAGGAACCTTGACCGGTTTACATTCCTACATATTAAACCTCTGTAATATTGTCTCGACATATTTTCTATGATTTAACCAGAGTTTCCTCTTTTTCCAATCTCTTTTAATTTCCATGCCCAAAATGAAATTTGAAGCACCGAGATCCTTCATGTCAAATTTAGAGGACAACTGAGTTTTCATATCCTGGATAATCTCCTTGTTGTTTTCTATCAGCAACATGGCATCCACATACAAGAACAAATAAATCAAATGATCACCAATTAATTTAAAATACACACAATGATCCTCTTTTCTTCTTGTGAAGCCAAGTCCCAACATATAAGTATAAAATTTACGATAACACATCCTTGGTGATTGTTTTAAACCATACATGGACTTTTTCAACTTGCATACCATCTCCTTCTTTCCCTTCACAACATAACCTTCTGGTTGCTTAATATATATTTCTTCTTCTAAATCCCCATGTAGGAGTGCTATCTTCACATAAATTTGTTCTACTTCAAAATCAAATGCAACAACAACAGATAAAAAAATATTATAGAGGTTAACTTGGCAACATGAGAAAAAATCTCACCAAAATCATATCCCTCAACCTAGGAATAACCCTTTGCTACTAACCGAGCTTTGTATTTCTCCACTTTTCCTTCTGCATTCAACTTTCTTTTAAATACCCATTTGCTGCCAATGGGATTTATTCAAGTCGACAACTCCACTAGATTCCAAGCCTCATTCTTATTCAAAGATTCCATTTCTTCGTCCATGGCCCTTTTCCAGAGATTTCCATCCTCTGAATCCACTGCCTCATTGAAAGTTCTAGGATCATCATCAGTAGTAGAAAAAAACAATTTTGAATGAAAATCAGATGGACTATACCATTCCGGTAGCCTTCTTTATCGAACTAATCTCCTCAATACTAGAGTATGAGGATCTTCTTCTTCTGATTCCTGTTCTTCTATAGAGTCTAATTCATCATCCTTTAAATCAAACTCTATTTTCTCTGGTTCTTCCTTACTTGGTAGGACTTATTGTTTAACAACATCCTTTATTTCTCTAAATACCACATCTAGGCTATACACTACCTTCTTAGTTTATGGGTTCCAAATCTTATAACCTTTGAGACTATATTTATGTTGGCACAAGGGCAGACCCAGGGTTCAATGCTACAATAGTGCACCAACAAAACCCTAGCTACTGGCCCTTTCGGTAACACTTGCGAAGTAGATGAAGTCTCACCTGAGGTAGAGGCAGGGGTGGTTGCAGGACTCAAGTGTATCCAACCTTAGCTGGGACATAGATTTGTGATTGTACTACTTAATAAAGAATTCAACACCTTCAGTTCTTTAACATGCAATCATTATCTACTTGGCTGGTAAAATAGAGCCTCGTAGTGTTCACATTAATCTACCTTATACCCACACTTAGCATATACAAATGGATCAGAATAAGCATATCAAGTACTAGTCATGACTATCTAGATCAAATATAACATTCTCACACATAATAAGCACCAAGCATGAATAGATCTATCTATCAAAGCACTTAGCATATAACGTATGAACACATAAAGATAAGGCACAAAGCAATATGACATAGTGTTTACATGGTTCACCCCCACCCTGGGGCTACGTCCACCAAATATTCTTCTTTATTATCTCAGTCAATCAGTTACAACACATAGCCTCAACAATATTTACTCCGCACAGGACAAAAGATCTGTGTAGCTCGCTAGATCCTTCTTCCTTGTGTTACAACACTAAGCCTTTCACAACCTGCCACAACCACTTGCACTCATCTTTGCAAGTCTTTTACAATCATGCACAAAGAATCCAAAAACCCTATTTTCACTTAGCATACATTCTCATCACTTAGATCTAGCACTTAGCCATTCGTCTCTTTTCCATTCTATTTCTTCCTAGCCTAGTCATCTATTTATACACAAAATAGGCCTAAACATGGGTAAACCTATGGTCCAACATCCATTTACCATTACATATTCCCAAAAACCCAAAAAGAGGCCCAAAAGGGAACCGAGATCTCGTGATCTCCGCTTCGTCTTGTGCTCCTCCTTCAACAGGCTGTCGAAATACCAAAATAGGTCAAAATGATCAAGAAACTCCCAAAACTTGGTCAAGGGCCAACAAGCCCCCAACAATCACCTGTGACTTGTCCCGAGTCACTCCGATCTGATCCATTCTGCCTTGAACGCCTTTAACTCCTGGATCAATGCGTTGTTCACTGGTCCTTCTAAGGGCTGCTCTGCTGAGAGGACGACTTGTTCAAGCTCTGCTCCTTGGCTCTCGACCTCTGTAAATAATAGGCATGCCTGATCTTGCACAGGTTGAAGTCGTTGAGTGACTTCCATCACTTTAATTTGAAGCATATGAACCTACTGCTGAGATGTGCATTGTTCATGTGATGTCTTCATCCTATCTATAGATGACAGGGCCTTTAGCTTTACATGTAACGTATTTGCATGCTGTTTTGCTTCTTGGAGCTTCGATTCCAACGTCTGCAATTATGGATTCTCTGTAAGGTTTTCATATGTCTGGGCGCTTTGATGACTTAGCTGATTGCACTCCAAGGAAAGAGATTTTAATCTGCCAACTGCGTTGCGGGTAGTTGCTTCTCACTGGTCTCTTATCTCCTGAGGGGTTTTCGGTACAACACGAAGCTCTAGATCTACGATGTGCTACTGTAGCTTTTGGATTACCTCTTCTAATTGTGCCACCTATTGTGGAACTTGTTCCTCGGTCCGGACTTCAACGATTGTCACAAAGCGAAGTGCTCTGTTGACCCTTTCCTTAACTTCAAGTAGCTCAACGAGCAACTGTTCCTTTTCTTTATGAAAATGGGATTTTTCTTCATCAAACTTCTCTTGCATAACACTCTTTTCTCATTCTGCATCGTTGCACTGTTCTAGCAGATCTCCCCGTGCTTGTGCCAAAGAATGGGTGGCTTGTGCTGTCTCCTCCTGTGCTTGTTGAAGGTGAGCTTCAACCATATCAATAATCCAATGGATTTGAGCTGGCTCATCTCCCTTTCTGGTGTTCCTTCCATCAGGGGCGCAGTGGGTACTGTGCAGCTGGACTGTAGTGCTTGCTGCACTTATTGAAGTTAGACCTTGATGCAACTGAACACCTCCTCCTGCTTGGCTTCCTGCTTCTCTGCTATCTCTAGCAAAGAATCCTTCAGTGCAATGATGATGAATTCGATGTCGTCGGACGTTAGGGTGGTCTCAAACTTTTTTCTGGTTGCTTTCATTTTCTTCCTTGAAGAAGTTTTCGAAGGGGAAACCTTCCTTTTCTTCGATGGATCCTCCTCGTCTCTTGGTGGTGTAATATCGCCTTTCCTCTGTTTGACTTCGGTGCCCTCTATTTCTCCTCCATCACCTCCTCGCTCAGGTGAGATAGAAGGGGTCTCTGCTGAAGTACTGTGGACATCCCGAGCTTCTTCATTCTTCTTGGTCTTGCTTGGTCCAGGTGTATCGCGCACTGCTTCTGGACTATCAACATCATAGAGATCTGCAGGGTTAGCTGGGATGAGGAGGTTCGCAGACCACTCCTTAGTAATCTCTTCTAAGTCTTCCTCTGTTAGTTTGTAATATGATTGTAGCTGTTGGTGATGTTCATCAACATGCGCAGTGATATAAATGAAGTGGTGGTCCGTGCTGAATTTCATCAAGGGTCTAAATCTGTGAAGTTTGTTTGGGGTTATGAAAGGCGTAGCCTGGATTTCAATATTTAGTTGGTTGTAATAAGTGTGGAAAATGACATTAGATTGCCACTGCTTGTTCATGTCACTAGAGTACCACATCATACTAAACTTTGCGGCCAGTGGCTCAAAGGGCTCGACATCCGGGAAGGTTGCACCTTCCGACATCTCCCATGCGATGAAAGAAATTAATATAAGAAACCAGCTAAAATGGAACTCGTACCCTTGGTCCTGCGCTTCCTTGCAGTCCAGTTCTAGCTAGTTCATCAAGTATTTGGCCCAATTCATATGTAGGCCCTCCGTGCACTTCCCTGTGAGGTTGACTACAAATCTAGTTACTTGGGTCAGTCGGTTATTGTGAAATAGATTGCTTGCGATCAACTGCAAGGCAAGGCGGTCTGCGCCGCTCTGGATAGAGGCTACCTTGTAGCCTCACATTCCCTTCTCTACATCTCCGTATGTATCCTTTATCCTTTGGGCGAGAGCGCAATCTGCGGTCTTCCTAGTGTAAAATTCCTGTGGGTCAGGGCCCTACATGCTTAGCCCCGTGATCTGATTGATCAAAGTCGGATCCAATGTGATGTGGTGGTTCAACCATAAGTATCCTCCATGATAGCAGGATAAAAACAACTTGATGCATGCATTCAATTCTTGATGCCTCTCAAAGTGAGGAATCTTCATTACATTAAGTAGGGTTGACTACACGAGGTTTTGGGTCCATTATTGAGGGGTGAGCATACTGTAAACCTTCCTGTCACTGAGGTTGAAGTCACTCAACTTCAATGCGGTGAGCTTATCTTGGTCAGCACAAACTACGCACACTTCTTTCATAAGGTACACAGTGATCAAATCATACTCAAATTCATGGGGTACACTGTCACGATTGATGGCACCGCTTAGAGGTGGTAGATAGGCAGGTAGGATGCTCGGAATCAGTTTAGTGTTCGCAATATCATCTCGGTGTTTAGTGTGCTTCTCATTGGCCGACCGAGATGGACTGGCTCGAGTAGTGGACATAGAGGCATGCATTCCTCTCGTTGATGAGGATTTTACACCTGTAGACAACCCTCGCTCCGACATGACTCTCTCAGTCATCAAGTCGATCAAAACCTCTTCAAAAACTTTATCTGCAGCACTCAATGCTTCCGACACACGCACTTGAGATAAAAAATTCGCGGGATCGGGGAACAACTTAGACACGGTAATGAGATAGAGAACGATGGCACAATGATCATTGTATAAACTCGGCTTAGGCTGTGGGCTCTAATTCTTGATTTGGAAAAAGTGTTCTTGGTGCATGGCGCGATGAACTAAATAGGCAATTCGACAAAGGTTGGCTTGCAACGGGTATGAGCCTCCATTAACTCCTGTTCGATCTGTTATGGCACGATCCAACGGTTGGATGACGAACCTTTATTTCTTTTCTGTCCATTTGGAACAGAAGTCGAACGGATATATCGTTCCCAATGGATATATTGCTTCATCATGGTGAAGTACTCTATGTCGCAGTTCTAATATCTCGGCGAAGCTCCAATTCTGCAATTTTTCTTTCTACAAGGTCTCCTCTAGAACCTCCTGTAACCTTTCAATACTATCCCTTTTCTTTCTTAACTTTCTAGCCTTCTTTCCAGTGAGCTTCATCTCGGTAATGCTTTTCTCATTCTGATTCTTTTCTTCTTTGGTCTTAGTTACATCGCGCTGTTGGAATTCTTTCATAGGGTTTATGGGTAATACTTCTTCTGTGCTTACGGTAGGTAATTCCATCTCCTGGGGATCCTCTAGTGTTCTCTTATCTTGGAAATCCGGGATGATAGTATTAAATATCTGCGATTTGATCTTCTATTCCTCAATCAAGTGCGCGATCCTTTTGGTCATAAAGTATTTTAACTCTTGTTTCTTCTGTTCCAAAACTTCTTCTTCTTCCTTTTTTCTGGCTTGATCTCTATCAATCCAAGGTTTTCCTATTAGCATGGTAAATGGGGTGTTGTCTTCAACAAATTTAATAATCTCAAAGTCTTCTTCTGTCGAAGTTCCATTGACAGTCATAGGTATCTGAGTGAGCTTTCCACATAGGTTTACTAGCTTTCCTTTGAATAAACTCATTCCTCCTAGTGAAGGGATCATAACATGCCTTCCTATAGCTTCCTAGGTTCTCTCTGGCATAATATTCATCTGTGTTTCCTTGAAGAAGAAACAAGTGGATTGGAATTACTTCCTATTTTGGAATGAGTTCCAAACTAATTTTCAACAAGATGAAAAGGGGAAGAAGTCTGTTGCTAAGAAGTCCATCACCCCTAAGAGCAGTCGAAGAAAAAGGAAGGCTATCTCACCTCCAAGAGAGCCGACATAATCATCCTCTTCTAAAAGAAAAAGAACCAAAAGGAAATTACAGTTTGGTAAAGAGGGTGAGCAGACCGAGGACCTTGCTGAAGGAGATAACCCTTTGAACTTACCATACAGTGACTCAGAGACAGAGAAGGAGTTAGCAGAGACACAGGATGACGAACAGGCTGAGCAAGTTGCAGAATATTATCCCAACTTGCCCTCATCAACTCCTCTAGATGAACACAGTCAACCATTAGCAAAAGATTCTTCAAGCAAGACCAAAGCATCCAAGACTTAGAAAATCAATAAAATTCTGAAACAGATCTATGAGATGGAAGTTTTAGAAAGAGTCATTAAAAAGGAAAATACAGAGTTGACTGAAAGAAATGCAGAACTTTATAACATGAACCAAAGTCTCAAGGAAAAGCATGATAAAATCAAGGATAGGAACAAGGTGCTGATAAGAGAGAACATGAAGCTGTACAGGCAACTTAGACTTCTGAGGATAAATTTAAAAGAATCTCAACCTCCAACACAGGATCAAACAGGTTTGGAAACTTTAGCTGAGTTAGCTACAACAATGGTGGATATACCACAGTCTTCCACACAACAAATTAAAGTTCCCAGATTTGTATGAGGAAGAGCTGCATCATCAAAGAAGCCTTGAACACTCAACAAAGTATCAAGGTAATCAATTTTTTCAATTTTGAATTTTTGGACAAAGCTAAGTTTTCGGTGGTTTAGGTGAACAGGATGATTGTTCATTAACCACTGAAAGCAGAGCTTTCAGTAGTTAATACACCCAGAATTCCTCTGTGTTAACCACCGAAACCTGTCACTGGCCAGAGAAAGCTAAATTTTTCACAGATTGAGGTTTTACTAATCCGAATCATTTGAAAACACTTGAAATGGATAGATGTTGAATTATAGAGTCAGATTCAAGATCCATTTTTGGTGTATAAGTATTAGAAAAGGTATCCAAGTTGGTTTTGGTACCTATTTTGGTGGCAACAAATTAGGATTTTTGCACAACTCAGCAAATTTGAATTCTATCTCTTGGAAGAGTCATCAATCAGCCTTGGAAGGCTATTGTGCACTACACAAGGACTCTACAAGATCTGAAGACCATGAAATGTGGAATTGACCTCATTTTGAGGATCATTCCTTATCTTTTGCAATTGAATTTTGACTTTCTATCTTTAGCATATCTGATCCATTCTTTTAGGATCTCAAAACTGTATTGTAAATCTATAAAGCTGAAGACAAAAGATGAACTAAAGGTTGGATTTTGAGTTCTATATTCTACTATTTTTGTATGAAAGACATTTTCTTCAATATATCAAGCCTGCAAGCTTCTTTCATTTGTTATTGTCAGATCCTCCTTCATCTTTGTCTGTGCATATGAGTTGAATTCGTTCTTTGATCTTTGTTTAATGGTCCTATGGTAACTGCCATCTTACTCTTGACTGTTAAGAAATAATCATAAGCATATTTGGCTAGTTTGTTGACCCATCATATATATGGTTTTTGTATGTTTTGGTTAACCGATTGGTTTTCTTATCCATTTGTTCTACAAACCTATCTGATAAATATCTCTTGAAGGCCTTGTGTTGCATGAATATAGTTAGACTGTCTTGAAGATAAAATCCATAGATTAGGATATTCATCTTGATCCAAACCCACACTTATTATTGAGAAAATAGTTTCCAAAAAGATTAAGTTACTAGGCATCTCTGACTTACAGCCTAGGAGAGTTTCCTGGAGTGATAACAAATTGGTGCCATTGCCGGGGAGAGGAGATCGAAGCTCAGCTTCCCTGGGAGACGACATAGATCTATATTTGATGATAGACAAAGCCTAAACATAATTTGGGTTGTAACCATCTATCTGGCGACTCCATTGGAATGAAGTGGCTTTGAAAAGAGCTCACATCAGGGTGAACCAAGAAGGACCACTAGCAGCACCAATTCCAGACCCTGAGAAGATCATAAGTAGGGGAAAATATTTACAAAGACAGGCTTCCGGATCTACAAAGACATCAAATCCAGGTATTCAAACAACCACTTCTTCTTTCATATCTAAAGAACCTCTAGTTGAATCCCCTGCTGCTGAAACTCATAGTTCTCAAAAAATTAAAATTGTATCGGAAAGATTGAAGGTTGAGGAGCCTTCAGTTTCCTCTAATGTTACAGACTCTGTTTTTGAGCATGATATTACATCCAACCTTAAAGAGGTAATTACAATATCTCCTCAGCACAAAGAAGCTTCTTCTTCTTCTTCTTTGAATTCCTCACCCACAAAGACTATAGAGGGTGTTTTCTATACTCATACTGATCTGCCCGTTCTCGAAGATATTTTACAAGATCTTTCCTCTAAGGGAGAAGAAAGCTTAGCCTTATTGCTTGGTCAGTTTTACAAGGCCTCTTATTTTCCACCCATTTCTGAAAATTTTGCTCAAAGTGAAGTAAGACAATCATTTTTTATAAACTCAGCCATCCCATCTCAGCCTTCATCTCCTGAAAATTATTCTTCTGCATCAACCCCTAAGATTCCCATGGCTGTCCCTTTAACCAAGATGGAACAAATCTTAGCAAATAGGTATGCTCCACTTGTCTTGACCAATCCCTTATCCTCCATGCCAACCGAAGATTATCAGAAATATATGCCAAAGTTTACTGGAGCCGGGGATTATACTGCCGAAGAACATATAGAAGCCTTTTATGCTTATGCTGAAAATATTAATATTTCAGAAGAAGATGTGTGGACCAGAGTTTTTGTGCAGAGTTTGGATGGCCAAGCCATGAAGTGGTTCAAAGAGCTACCAACAAATTTAGTGATAGGTATTGAGCAACTAGATGATGTGTTCTTAAAACAATGGGGAGAAAGAAGAGTTCTTCTCTATTACATTTATGAATTCAGAAACCTAAGAAGAGAAGATGGGGAGTCGGTCTCAGACTTCATCAAAAGATTCAATAGGATGTTTGGAAAGATCCCTGCGAAGATCAAGCCAAGTGACACATCAACAAAGATCACATTTTCTGCTGCTTTTGATCCAGATTTTTGTTTAATCCTTAGAGAAAGAAGATCAACCACACTTGCTTTAATGCAAGATGCTGATCTCGAAGTCGAATCAAATATTATGGCATCTTAGAAACTCAAAGGAAAAGTTGAGAGAAATAAGTCTTCTGTTGATCCCCCTTCTTCTTCTGATGCCAAAATGGAAAAGATGTCCAAGATGTTGGACAACTTGACATCTGAAATGTCAAAATTGAGGATTCAGAGTAAGAAGCCAACAAGGATAACAGAGCCAAATGATTTTGTCCCTAGAAATCCCAATGCTTTCCCTTACAGAAGGAACAATCAATAGGTCTAGATCTTTCAGAGAGACAAGAATGCAGCCGATGATCAAAGAATCCGACCCCCCTTCCAAAATGCAATGCTAGAAGAGGAACATGAGCTACCTCATGATGAAGTTGAAGAAGCAGATGACATAAATTGTTTTGGTGACGAAAATGATTCCTCCTTTTTGACAGAAGTAGATTATGAAGAAGCCCAAATGGATCAGGAGATTCATGAGGCAAGTATTGAAGAATTTGTCTATCAGATAGATGATCAACAAGGTTATAATTTAAGATCTAAAAATGCTACTCCTAAACCATTGCCCGCTGCTCCTGTGAAGAAGAAAGAAGTTGTTGCGAAACAGCCTGCTGCTCCTGTAAAGCAGACCCCCATTTCTGCAAAACAACAACAGAAGCAATCTCAACCCCAAGTCAAGGAACAAGCTATCCTCAGAGCTCCTTCTAACGAGGTAAAAACTTATGACAAATCATCATACTCTTTCAATTTCGAATCATAAATTCAGAAAGTAAAAATACCTATGCCATTGACCGAACTTATGAAGAACGATATTTTCAAGTCTGCCATCCTGAAGCCCGTTGAACCAAAGACCTCTTTATTTGCTGATTTTGTAAACTTACAAGATGACAAGCCAACAGTAACTATAGGGCCTATGATAGAAGATCGATATGACTCTTGTCCACCTTTCTATATATCCCTAAATGTTCATGATAAGATCCTTCACAACTTCTTGCTTGGTTCAGGAGCATCACATAATCTTGTGCCCAAGGCAATGATGGACAAACTTGGGCTTGAGGTCACCAAACCATATCATGATCTCTTCTCTTTTGACTCTAGGAAAGTCATATGCCTTGGCCTCATAAAAGACATTGTTATAAACCTTGCCCAATTGCCAATGAGAAGCATGGCAATGGATATCGTGGTTGCTGATATCCCACCCAAGTTCAGAATCCTCTTGTCACGTCCATGGAGAAAAATGTTAGGGGGTACCTTGCATATGGATCTTTCGTATTCTATGATCCTAGTGTTTGGAGGAGAGCTAAAGAGACTTTACAGAGAGAATTAACTTGCCTACATCATCAGTGATGCAAAAAATTCTGTAAATCATCCTATTTATGCTGTAGACACAGACTTTGGCTCATGTATTCTTCAAATAGATGATTCTCAATCAGCTCCTTTGAAGCTTGTGAAGCCCACTGAACAAAAAACTGATGAAAAAGGTGTTCCAATTTGGACCATGTATTTTGATGGTGCCAGTACCAAAGATTCAACAGGTGCAAGGGTAGTTTTGATTTCTCCTTTGGAGGAGGCTATGCATTTGTCTTTTAAGATTGATTTCAAAACTACTAACACTATAGAAGAGTATGAGGCTTTGATATTGGGCTTAAACACAACCAAGGAGATGGGGATTAAAGGATTAAAGATGTTCGAAGATGCGGATGTCATCATACAACAAGTAAACAGTACTTTCCAAGAAAAGCATGTCAGATTGAAAGCCTATAGGGATGAGGAATGGAAAATCAGAGATTCTTTTTCCATTTTTGACATTTCTTATATACCTAGAGATATGAACGATCTTGTGGATTCCCTTGCTGTTTCAGCCAGTCTGTTTATTTATCCCATGCCTCCCAGGCTCAATTATGAAATCCAAGTCAAATATAGACCATCTTTGCCCGACAATATTAAATACTAGAAAGTTTTTGAAGATGATGATGAACTTAATAGATTTCTCTAGGTGGTAGGTGAATTTTCTGATATGCATGTCGACCAGCAAAATCAAAATGTAGAGGAATCCCAGAAGCCTGAGCTAAAACAAAAATTGGGTCAGCATGATATTGTTCAACTGCCCAACAATTATATACCTCAGGGTTTGGTACCTCTTGAAAAGCTATTCGATCAGAACGATGTCCCCTACAAGCCAGATAAGAAAGAAAAAGATCCTACTGTTCATGAGCACAACATAGGAAGCGAAAGCCAGCCTAAATTCATAAATCTGTCCTCTGAATTGACTGCTGATCAAAAGTCCAAATATTGCAGAATTTTGAAAGAATTCTCTGATGTTTTCGCTTGGAAATACAGTGATCTGAAAACTTATGACCCTGAGATCATTCAACGTAAGATCCCACTTGAAAAGGACACCATTTCTTTCAAACAAAAGCTCAGACCTATTAGTCCTCTTCTTTTGCCTGTAATTGAAAGAGAAATCAAAAAGATTCTTGATGCTAAGATCATAATCCCTTTAAGATACTCTAAATGGATTATCTGCGATCTGCTCTTCTGTTCCTCAATCAAGTGCGTGATCCTTTTGGTCATAAAGTCTTTTAACTCTTGCTTCTTCTGTTCCAAAACTTCTTCTTCTTCCTTTCTTCTGGCTTGATCTCTATCAATCCAAGGTTTTCCTATTAGCATGGTAAATGGGGTGCTGTCTTCAACAAATTTAATAATCTAAAAGTCTTCTTCTGTCGAAGTTCCATTGATAGTCATAGGTATCCAAGTGAGCTTTCCACATAGGTTTACTAGCTTTCCTTTGAATAAACTTATTCCTCCTAGTGAAGGGATCATAGCAAGCCTTCCTATAGCTTCCCAGGTTCTCTCTGGCATAATATTCATCTGTGTTTCCTCATCTAGAACATAGTCAATGTCAAAGTCCCCTATTCTTTCTTCAATGCATTCCTTCTCTTTGAAGATATCTAATAAGCTGACATGTCGATGGTCATTCAGTGTTTCTTTTATTTGTATCCATACTATCTCTGATTCTTGTTGGGGTTCTGCCTTGTCTGGATTTGACTTAGGGTTCTCTTGACTCAGTTTCATTCCTTCAAGCTTAGATATCATTCTAGGGAAATACAACACTTCATGGGACATAGCCTTACAACAGGGACAACCAGGTCTCCTGCCAATGCATTCCTTATCAAGATGTCATGGTCTTCTTCAACTATAATAGAGGGTTAATCCTCTCTTTCTTCTAAATGATCCCCAACTTCTTCTGTACTGCGCACTAGGATCATGGTAGCTAACCTGCACCAAATTCTTTCTAGGATCCTGCATCCATTTGTTAATCCAAACATTCTTTCTATGCATAGGTATAACATATATTTTATTATTCTTATCAAATCTATTCATATCAAAACTTATTTCATCTATTAACACCCTAGCTTTCAAACTAGGATAAAACCTATCAGATATACCTAGATCCATACTGTAGAAACAAAAAATTCCACTTATCTTACTTTTATAGAGCACAAAGCTTACAGATCTTAGAATTTTCACTATTCTTACCTTTATCAGAGCACAAAGCTTACAGATCTTACCTCTTTTCTACAGATCCGACCTCCTTTCTTTCAGATCTGGCCTTCTCTCTTCATATCGAGCTTCTTTCTCTCATATCTAACCTTATTTCCTTAGCACTGAGTTTTACAGATCAAGTAGAATACTGCGCACTAGGGCACAGATTTACACAAAAATCTTTCACAATTTCAAGATGAATCTTTGCACAAAGATTCCTCTTTCTCTGTTCCCAACAATCACATATTTAGGTCCCGACAACGAAACCATTTGTTGGCACAAGGGCAGACCCAGGGTTCAACGCTACAATAGTGCACCAACAAAACCCTAGCTACCGGCCCTTTCGGCAACACCTGCGAAGCAGATGAAGTCTCACCCGAGGTAGAGGCAGGGGTGGTTGCAGGACTCAAGTGTATCCAATGTTAGCTGGGACACATATATGTGATTGTACTACTTAATAAAGTATTCAACACCTTCAGTTCTTTAACATGCAATCATTACCTACTTTGCTGGTAAAACAAATCCTTGCAATGTTCACATTAATCTACCTTATACCCGCACTTAGCATATACAAATGGATCATAATAAGCATATCAAGCACTAGTCATGAATATCTAGATCAGATCTAACATTCTCACACATAATAAGCACCAAGCATGAATAGATCTATCTATCAAAGAACTTAGCATATAACATATGAACACATAAAGATAAAGAACAAAGCAAGATGACACAGTTTTTACGTGGTTCACCCCCACCCTGGGGCTACGCCCACCAAATCTTCTTCTTTATTATCTCAGTCAATCAGTTACAACATAGAGCCTCAACAATCCTTACTCCACACAGGACAAAAGATTTGTGTAGCTTGCTAGATCCTTCTTCCTTGTGTTACAACACTAATCCTTTCACAACCTGCCACAACCACTTGCACTCAGCTTTGAAAGTCTTTTACAATCATGCACAAAGCATCCAAAAACCCTATTTTCACTTAGCATACATTCTCATCACTTAGATCTAACACTTAGCCATTCGTCTTTTTTCCATTCTATTTCTTCCTAGACTAGGCATCTATTTATACACAAAATAGGCCTAAACATGGGTAAACCCATGGGCCGACATCCATTTCCCGTTACATATTCCCAACAACCCAAAAAGAGACCCAAAAGGGGGCCGATATCTCGTGATCTCTGCTTCGTTTTGTGCTCCTCCTTCGATAGGATGTCGAAGTAGCAAAATAGGTCAACATGACCAAGAAACTCCCAAAACTTGGTCAAGGGCCAACACTTTATATCCAATAAAGGTACATTTTTGGGCCTTCTTATCTAGATTACCCCTGTTTTCCTTTGGAACATGAACATATGCATCACAAACAAATACCTTGAGATGTGTGAGAGAAGGTTCCTTACTATTCCATACCTCTTGTGGAGTCTTGTCATCCAACACTGATGAGGGTGATATATTGACCAGATAACATGAAGTACCCACTACCTCTTCCTAGAATTGTCGCCCTAACCCGACACAACTGAGCATGCACCTTGATTTTTCCATCAATGTCCTTTTCATCTTTTCTGCAACTCCATTATGTTGAGGTGTATGTGTAGTATTCTTCTGCCTTGCTATACCACACTTTCTACAAAATTCTTCAAATTCATTCTCGCATAACTCTCCTCCATTATCTGTCCTCAACACCTTAATTATTTTCTCTGTTTGATTCTCAACAAGAGCTGTAAACTCTTTAAACCTGTCAAAGACTTCAGATTTATTCTTGAGGAAATATATCCAAGTATTCCTCAAGAAGTCATCTATAAATGAGACATAGTACACAGATTTTCCCAATGATGGGATCAACACAGGTCCAAAAACATCACTGTGAACTAGCTATAAAATTCCTTCCGCCCTCGTTGCACTAGAGGGAAATATTACCCGATTTTGCTTCCCATATATACAATGTTCACAGAAATCAAAATCCGGAGAGAAATTAGACATACCTTCAACCATACCTTTACTGTGTAGTAGTTGAAGACCCTTCTCTCCGATATGCCCCACTCTTTGATGCCACATCATAAAATTTTCTCCAGAGACTCCAGGAGTTCTTTCTTCTTCAAATCCAATATCAGGAACAATGGAACTATTACACCCATCACTAATAGTGCTTCCTTGCATCTTATATAGAGTTCCAAATTGAACTCCCTTCAACAACACCATTGCTCCTCAAACCATCCTGCAGGTTTCCTTTTCAAATATAGTTTTTACCCCTGCATCATCCATTTTGCTTACAAAAATCAAATTTTTGGACAAACCTGGGATGTGCAGAACACCAGACATTGTTCTAATCCTTCCATCTATGAGCCTAAACTTGAATTTTCC
Source organism: Picea sitchensis (assembly GCA_010110895.2). Classification (NCBI taxonomy): domain Eukaryota; kingdom Viridiplantae; phylum Streptophyta; class Pinopsida; order Pinales; family Pinaceae; genus Picea; species Picea sitchensis. The sequence continues at coordinate 276,907 of SNQJ01S0008146.1, forward strand.
TCATCCTATGATTCTGGTTGTCGAATCATCACCTAAGAAAAAATTACCTCCATCATACCTTTCATATTCACAAAACCACTCCCTGTGGGGAGTAATATGAAAGGATGCACTTGAGTCAACCAACCATTCCTCATGATCTGCATGTGTTCTTGAAGAAGTCAAGTACACATCCCCTCCTTCTTCCTTGGAGGTCTTTTCTTCTGTAGAAGGAGATTCTTTAGATCCCTTCTTTTTATCAACTTTGGATCTACACTACTTATTGTAGTGCCCTTCTTTTCTACATATCCAACATACCTTTTCAAACTTTCCAGGATATTTAGATCTACCCTTAGACTTAGATCTCCCACTTGAGAACTTAGATCTATTTCTTTCCTGGGAACGTCCTCTTGCAAATAATGCGTCTATTCTCTGTCCTTCAATATTCTTCCATCTCATCTCCTCTGACAACAAGGATGATACCACTTCATAAAACTTCAAGGAAATTGTATTATTACCTATGGCCACAACCAGACTATCCCAAGAGTCTGGTAAAGAACACAATAAACTGATACATTTATCTTCATCTGAAATTTTAATCTCAACAAATACTAATTGACTTACCATAGTATTGAAGGCATTCAAATGCTCCACCACTGAGTCACCATCTCTCATCCTCAAGTTATACAAATTCTTTCTCAGGAATAGTTTATTTACTAGGGACTTAGACTGATACAACTTCCCCAACTTATCCCATAAATCCTTGGCTATAGCTTCCTCTAACACATTCAATAATACTAAATCTGAGAGACAAAGTCAGATTGTGCTCTTTGCCTTCCGTTCCAACTTTTTCTAGTCATCTTCTGAAGTTCCTGTAGGTATAGTACCTAGATATACAACGATCCACTGATCTCTGTCCACCAACAAATCTTCCATATTGAGCTTCCACAACTCAAAAATTTTCCCATTAAACTTCTCGATCTCCATCTTCGAATTACTTGCCATTTATTTTCACCTGAAAAATCAATACTATAGATCTCCCACTGTAACAAGGATTATCGCAGTCCCGAGCCAAACCCTTGACCACAAAGGTGTCCCCCTGAAGCCAACAAAGCTTTGATACCAAATGTAGATTTTAACCTTGTACAATATTTACTGCAAATAGATTTTCAATAAAAGAACATAAAATATATAATGGCAAATACAAACATTACACATAGATTTTTCTCTTGGAAACCCAAACTGGGAAAACCAACACATTCTATATTCATTCATAGTGTTACATTGTTTACAATACAATATACATATATGAGCCAGCGACATCCGAAACCCTAACCCAATGAACTGGATTAGTCAACAACCCTAATTCCTTCACTGGAAATAGAAAACCATCGACAAAAACCATGTGCCGAAAAACCACCTAAATATGTGACACATACCCAACATTGGGGAGCACCAATACTCTTTGTCAAAAAGAAAGATAGAACCTTGAGGCTATGCATTGACTTTCGACAACTGAATAAGTCTACTATAAAGAACACGTATCCTCTACCCAGAATTGATGACCTCTTTGATAAGCTAAGAGGAGTAACAATATTTTCAAAGATAGACTTGAGATCAAGATACCATCAAGTAAGAATCAAGGAAGAATACATCCATAAGACAACCTTTAGAACTAGGTATGTACATTATGAGTTTGTAGTGGTGCCATTTGGATTGTCCAATGCACCCACTGCCTTTATGTGCTTAATGAATGGAATATTCAGAAATTACTTGCATAATTTTGTCATAGTAATCCTGGATGACATACTTGTCTATTCTAAGTCAGAGGAAGAGAATGAACATCACCTGAGATTGGTACTGCAAGTGCTAAGAGAACATCATTTGTATTCCAATAAGAGTAAGTTTTCTTTTTATCAAGAACATATCCATTACTTGGGGCACATTATTTCAGAACATGGTATAACAATATACCTTGAGAAGGTTGAAGCCATTAGAGGATGGCCAACACCCAAGAATGTTTCATAAGTCATATATTTTATGGGGTTAACTGGTTACTACATGAGGTTTATAGAAGGGTTCTCTAAGATTTCTCATCCCATCACTTCTTTTCAAAGGAAGGGAATTAAATTTGAATGGACACCTGAGTGTGAAGAAAATTTTAATTCACTAAAGGACTTATTTACTAGTGCACCTATTTTGAAAATCGCTGGCCCAAATGAGAATTTTGTGGTATGCATAGATGCATTCAAGGAAGGACTTGGTAGATTCCTCACTCAAAATGTACATGTCATTTGTTATGAGTCCAGAAAGATTAAGGATCATGAGAGGAACTATGCCATGCATGACTTGGAGCTTGTTTCCATAGTTCATGCATTGAATATGTGGAGGCATTATCTCATGGGAAAGAGATTTTAATTAAGAACAAACCACATTAGTCTGAAGTATATTTTTGATCAACCAAATTTGAATGCCAGGAAAACAAGACGGATTGAATTCTTAACTGAATACGACTTCGATATCAAGCATATCAAAGGAAAAATAAATAAATTTGTCGATGCACTTAGTAGAAGAGTGCATCTCATGCATACTACAACTATTAGTATGCATCAATCAGACTTGAAGAGCATAATTTTAGATGTTGTTGTTACAGATCAACATTACTTATAGGTAAAGGAAATATTACAACGAGGAGATGTACAATAGAAAGTTAAAGAGTATGAGATAAGGGAAGATGGACTACTTATGCATAAAAATAGAATTTAAGTTCCTAGTTCCGAAGAACTTAGGAATTTGGTATTAAAGGAAATGTATAATGTTCCATATGCTGGACATCCCGGTTACCAGAAAAAAATTAGATTAGTAAGAAGCCAATTATTTTGGCTGGGAATGAAAAATGATGTTTCTGATTACATCGCCAGATGTATGGAATGTCAGAGAGTGAAGGCTCAACATAGACACCCAACATGTTTTCTAAAACCATTATCAATTCCAGAGAAGAAATGGGAAGTGATAACCATTGACTTTATAACTAAATTTCCCAGGACAACAAGGCAACACGATTCAATCATGGTAGTGGTTGTTAAATTGACAAAGGATGCTCATTTTGTTCCTGTAAAAAAAACTCATACAACAACTAACATTGTAGAAATTTACATGAAGGAAATTGCTAGGTGTTGAGTGGTCCGAGATCCCTTTAACTCAACAACAAGGATCGAACCTGCCTAAGAGGCCCAATTAGACTCATAAGCATTTGATGAGTGGTAAGGTTGTACAGATTTGTGATTTGGCTAGGTTTATCGATGGGATTTAATTGTGATTGACAAATATGTCTTTTCTGTTAAGCCTTCTCCTCGGGCTAGGAAGTTCTCTTTTTGGTTCTTTTTCTAACTTTATAACAAAAAGGAAGATAAAACTCTAGACTAGATGACAAAGAGAATCTAACTATGTGTTTGGGGGGAAGGATGGGCTTAGGATAACCTTTATACCCTAGCATGCAGACGAAGAATATCTAAAGAACATCAAATTAGCAATTAATACCATTTAATTAGTAGATATTCAACATTGTCCGAGATAACAATTACATAAAAGAGACATACATGTGACAAGAAGCTAGTGCACGAAAAGTGATTTCCAATACTCTATTATTAATCACAGGTTAATACAATCGATTTCTAGTCACCAATTAAATTAAAATAACTATTATAACATCATAAGATAACTTTAAATACAAGTACAACAACTCTTACTCAACAAAGCAACAAATATCAAATCCAAAGACAAAGATAATCCTCCTCGGTCTAAACACATTCATGCCTTAGATGATAAAAGTGTATTTGGTTCTAAACAAAACTTCTTAATTAAAATAAACTTGCACATAAATAGTTCTATTACAAAATTTCAGAAAATTATTTCTCTCCAAAACCATCGACCCTTGGTTCAAGGTCGATGCCTTTATTAATAACAAAAATTAACTAGTCTAAAATAGCTACTACAATGGTATTAAACTGGGAAAGCGCCACATGGAATATTTCATCTATGTGTTCTCTTCTACTTCTCTAATGGTTCTACTGGAGTGGATTGTTCTTTTCATACTCTAACCACTTGAAGAAGATATATTCACATGTGTTTGCATATGGAAACCTGTGCTGATCCATCAGAGCGGAGAAGACCTCTTTTATCTCTACTGCCTATTCCTTGTACTTGACTAACTTGACACTTAAGCATTGTAGGACTACGAGATATTTGATTGGGTGTTCAATGAACTTCTTTAATTTACTTGAGGTCATGCTTGAAATATGAAAAATCTCTGCTTCCCATGATGAGTCTTTCTCTTTGTGTCGTTTGAGTATGTCATGCAAATCAGTGAAATCTTCCAGTGGAACAAACTTTGGTAGGTTATTTCTCTTCATCTCCCAGTTGACTTTCTCCCAACTTTTTTCACTTTCTCTCCATCTTTCCTGTATCTTCCGTTGAGGTTCTTGGACCATACTTACCCAATATTCAACTTCTTTCCTGATTCGAGAGATACTTCTATCCATCATCATTCAGATGACATGCTCCCCTTTGTCTCAGCCTTTTTGTACTTCACTTATGTAGTCGATCCACTCCAAGGATTGATGTTTCTTCTCATACCATATCTGTATGTCTTTACAGGTTTCCAACCCCATGAGGGTATCTTCTTGAATCGGCTATGAAAGCAGTGAAGATATTCCTTTAGCTTGTGAATTGTGCATACATTTCTCAGAAATCACTCTTCAGGAGTACTACCACCTGTGTTGAATTCTAGTAATACTCCGCTTGATGGCATAGATGGTAAAACTCTTTCTTCATGGTGGCTACCTCCCTTTCATCCCTTCTTTCCCTATCCAAAGTATCATCGGTTATAGCCATGCCTGCCCCAATTATCTCAGTTATCTTGTCATTTTCTTTATCGAGCAATGTCTCCTCTGTGGTGACGAGAAGTGTGTTATTGAGCCTGAGCCTCCTTCTCTTGTTCATTCTGCTCATCACAAATTTCCTTTTTCTATCATAGGATATCACCTGTATATCGGTGATTTCATCTACTGGTTCAAGAATTTGTTGATTTCTCGAGGTCAGAGTGTTGCCTATGCTTCCTGCCATGTAGAAATGTTCTATGACCAGCTCTTGTAATTCCTTAGCAGGGGAGGTATTTATGTTCTTTGGTGACTTAGCCTCATGCAGGTCCTCATCAACTAGTGGAGTCTTTCTCCTAGTTGGAGAGATAGGAAAAGGATCATCCTTAGCAAGGGGGGACAGTTGTTGAACTGCCGATTTTTGCTTGCTACATTTCCTCTTCCTGTTCACCGGTACCCAAGTCATTCTTGGGGTTATCCTTATGAAGATGTGTCCCCACTTGGTCGGGAAATTTAGTGTCCAAAGTGCTTCGAGCCTCATGGTCTCCTTCCAGGGGATTTGAGATCACAACGTCAAAAGTTGGAGCATATGTTTTCCTTGGTTCATCTTCTTTTGTGATTAGTACTGGTGTCATGCAGTATACCTATGAAATTTCCTCATCGTCATATATGGTAATTAATTCTATGAGGAAATTAGGACACCCATCCCACTTGATTCTCTTTTTATCCTCCGTTGAGCTATAGTGGTCATCGACGATCCTTCGTATGGGAAAACATAGCTGAGGTTTTCTTGATCGACGATTTCCTCTGGAGGAGTTGTCTCTGAGCTGTTTAGCCCTTCTCTGTGATTGCTTGCATTGACCAGGGTAATCATCAAGGGTTCTATCAAAGGGTTAAGTGGGGTATTTTATTTCACCCTTTGTATGGCTCTTTGGGCTTCTTCCAGTAATAAAATCCCCCTCCATAACTTTGCTTCTTCTACTGCTCTGCTTTTGTCTCTTACCCTGAGAGCTTCTTGAGCTGTTTTCTCTATTGTCTCATCCTACTCATCCAAGGAAATTGCTTTGAACTTAGTCATATTTGGGTTGGCCCTTCTTTGCAGTACTTCCTCCCAGTCCTAGGCACCTTCAGTGAACATTTCTTCTAAAAAATTATCATGAGCATACGACCAATAGGAGGATACCTGTGCCACGTGTTGGGGATCGAATCCGTTGGGATAAATCTTGTGAAAGAGACTTGTATGAAACTGATACTTGAGCTGATTCAACCCCTCCTGTTTTTCCTGTACAATGTCTCTGACCATGTAAAATCCTATGTGGAAATCAAGGGAATGAAATATCTCTTCTTGTCTTTGACCAGGGAGGCATTGTATCCTTGCAAAATGGCCTGGTAGCAGATCTCCACCAAAATGAGGCGATCTAGGATATGAACAGGGAGAAGGTGGGGTGTGCCAGTAGCTCCGAACACTCTAATATAAGTGCTAGTTTCTTCGAAGTACCAATGGAAAACTTTTTCTATCATCTTCTTTGCTGCCACCGAAAGTCGAGGGCACTCTTTTCTAAATATGATGAAGTATACCTTGGCGAGGAACTCATCGCATATTAAATCATATGATATCTTGTATCTATTCTCCCATAAGATGATGAATTACTCATGTACAAGCAATTCATAAATATGCTAGGTCAAATTCATACCTGCAAAAATGTTCCTTATGCAAATTACATCCAACAAGTAGGATGCCATATAGAAGGTCAAAACCTCTCCTTCCTTTGGTGTCTGAGCCTGTGAAAGATTAATACATAGCTTCTTGGAGATAATGTCTCCCCAATTAAAAGTGCTCCTAGATATTGCCACAATGTATGCTAAGGGCATCCATGCCTCTGAAAATTTGGAGAAATTATTTTCTCCGTATAGCCGACAAATCAACGCCATTAGATACCTATAAGGCTCTTGAATATTAACCATGTTGTACCAACTAGTGCGCCTGTTTGTGAATTTTTTTTCCTCCTTCCACCACGAGGTTAGCAATTGGCTGGTATCATGAAACTCGTAAAACTTGACCACAAAGTCTGTGTTTAGCATTTCCTACGGTTCTCTAAGTTTGTATTACTTTTGAACCTCCACTGGAAGGAAAACACCAACACATTCACCTTCCTTGTTGTTGATAGTGCACTTCACCATGTTTGGATGGTCAATTATCCACCCCAAAGTTTCGATGCAGGGAAGAACTGGGTCCCGACAAGCCACCATGTGCATATTTGACCTCATGTTTGGGAACACTTCATCATCCAATATTCAAACGCCCATATTGTTGTGGGGTGTGAACTTAGGGTAATCCTCCTAACTAATATTTCTCTACATGTCTCTCTAAGGTGGGAGCACCACTTTATACCCTATGGTTTCCTCTGTGTCACTAAACGCCACAGGCTGGGTGTTATCTCCTCAAATAAATTGATGGAGATTTTGCTTTTTAGGTGATAGAATGTGGTCCAAAAAATATTATTTCTAAATTTCTTTAGGTATGTTAGAGAGTCTATTTTTTGTAAATAAACTTGGAAAAACATTTGATTTGGTTTTGTCAAGAAAAAGAGATAATCTCAGGTTTCAGTGGTTTAGGCGAGCCTGAAAAGCGCTCATTAACCACCGAAAGCCTTCGTTCTCGGTAGTTAAGAGGGAAAAGCAAAAGCCCAGTTAACCACCGAAAATATTTCTAGGTGGAAAAAGAAAAGCCCGTGCTTTCGCACGAGCTAGCTGTCAGTTGGCGTAATCATGAAGACACAACCATCGAAACTCGATCGATTTGGTGAGGTATGATGTTATTATTACATCTTATTGGGATATTGATGCTCTGTTGTCCTTTTTAACACCATTTGTTATTTCATATGAAGGCTCGACATAACAAAGAATTTGAGGAGATTGATTCTCTGCTAACTGTATTGATTAGTCACATGGATGATCATTACTTCAAGTCCCAAGAATATAGGTTCATAATAACCTTCGTTAATCACCTTTTCAAAGTTGAAACTATGTGTATTAGTTATAATCCCGTGTTTTCATTAACCAACTCATACACTGAAATCAATCATCGCTGTTGCCAAGTGAAGCTCAAGTTCTGTTGTTGGTCATCAAGCCATCTGTCATCCAATTCAAAGAAAAACCTGAGTCATCAACTCACAGATTTTTCCTAAATGGTAAGGACAGGTCAACAAACTCATCATATGCCGAAAGCTGGGCCAACCCTCAGGTCTGAGTTAGATGGAACATGGTATCTAGAGGCACACCCATAGGTGGTCGACTTTTTCAAACAGATTGGTGCCTTTTCCTATTGTGAAAAACTTGCAGATTTTCACCAACATCTTTCTGAAGCATTTGCCTTATCATACAATGGAAGGGAAGCTACTATTGGCAAGGAGGAATTTGTAGTTGATGAAGCAGCCATTACAAAGGTTACTGGCCTCCCAAGAACAGGGGAATGTTGGTTTAAGACCACTGTGCCTGCAAACATTGAGTTCAGATCCTACTTACAACCTCAACATAAGGATCTCATATGGAAGAAAGACATACCAATGTCCTTTCTTGAGCCTAAATTGCAACCCCTGCATACATCACCTGTGAGAGTAGGTACAACAGGGTTATGTTTTACAACTTCAAGCTATTGAACCATTTCACAGGCAGGTCTCCCATCAATTTGCCTTTCTACCTGCACAAAGATCTCACAAAAATGGCCAGACAAGTCAAGGTGAAGCCTACCAAAGTGGTCACCAGGTTGTCACACCAAGGGTTGATTACACTCATTGTTAAAGAGTCCTTGACGAAGAAACAAGTGGACTGGAATTACTTCCTATTTTGGAATGAGTTTCAAACTAATTTTCAACAAGATGAAAAGGAGAAGAAGTCTGCTGCTAAGAAGTCCATCACCCCTAAGAGCAGTTGAAGAAAAAGGAAGGCTATCTCACCTCCAAGAGAGCCGACATAATCATCCTCTGCTAAAAGAAACAAAACAAAAAGGAAATTACAGTTTCGTAAAGAGGGTGAGTAGACTGAGGACCTTGCTGAAGGAGATAACCCTTTGAACTTACCATACAATGAATCAGAGCTAGAGCAGGAGTTAGCAGAGCCACAGGGTGATGAACAGGCTGAGAAAGTTGCAGAAGATTATCCCAACTTGCCTTCACCAACTCCTCTAGATGAACATAGTCAACCATTAGCAAAAGCTTCTTCAAGCAAGCCCAAAGCATCCAAGACTCAAAAAATCAATAAACTTTTGAAACATATCTATGAGATGGAAGTTTTAGAAAAGTCATTAAAAATGAAAATACAGAGTTGACTGAAAGAAATGTAGAACTTTATAACATGAACCAAAGTCTCAAAGAAAAGCATGATAAAATCAAGGACAGGAACATGGTGTTGATAAGAGAGAACATGAAGCTGTACAAACAACTTAAACTTCTGAGGCTAAAGTTAAAAGAATCTCAACCTCCAACACAGGATCAAACAGGTTTGGAAACTCTAGCCGAGTTAGCTACAACAATGGCGGATATACCACAGTCTTCCACACAACAAATTAAAGCTTCCAGATCTGTACGAGGAAGAGCTGCATCATCAAAGAAGCCTTGAACACTCAACAAAGTATCAAGGTAATGAATTTTTGCAATTTTGAAGTTTTGGACAAAGCTAAGTTTTCAGTGGTTTAGGCGAACAGGACGATTGTTCATTAACCACCGAAAGGAGAACTTTCGGTAGTTAATACACCCAGAATTCCTCTGTGTTAACCACCGAAACCTGTCACTGGCCAGAGGAAGCTAAATTTTGCATAGATCGAGGTTTTTCTAATCCAAATCATTTGAAAACTCTTGAAATGGATAGATGTTGAAATATAGAGTCATATTCAAGATCCATTTTTGGTGTATAAGGATTAGAAAAGGTATCCAAGTTGGTTTTGGTACCTATTTTGGTGGCAAAAAATTAGGATTTTTGCACAACTCAGCAGATTCAAATTCTATCTCTTGGAAGAGTCATCAATCAGCCTTGGAAGGCTATTCTACACTGCACAAGGACTCTACAAGATCTGAAGACCATGAAATGTGGAATTGACCTCATTTTGAGGATCATTCCTTATCTTTTGCAACTGAATTTTGACTTTCTATCTTTAGCATATCTGATCCATTCTTTTAGGATCTCAAAAATGTATGGTAAAGCTATAAAGCCGAAGACATAAGATGACCTAAAGGTTGGATTTTGAGTTCTATATTCTACTATTTTTGTATGAAAGACATTTTCTTTAATATATCAAGCCTGCAAGCTTCTTTCATTTGTTATTGTCAGATCCTCCTTCATCTTTGTCTATGCATATGAGTTGAATTCGTTCTTTTATCTCTATTTAATGGTCCTATGGTAACTGCCATCTTACTCTTGACTGTTAAGAAAGAATCATAAGCATCTTTGGCTAGTTTGTTGACCCATCATATATATGGTTTATGTATGTTTTGGTTAACCGATTGGTTTTCTTATCCATCTGTTATACAAACCTATCTGATAAATAGCTCTTGAAGGCCTTGTGTTGCATGAATATAGTTAGAATGTCTTGAAGATACAATCCATAGATTAGGATATTCATCTTGATCCAAAACCACACTTATTATAGAGAAAATAGTTTCCAAAAATATTAAGTTACCAGGCATATCTGACTTATAGCCTAGGAGAGTTTCCTGGAGTGATAACAAATTGGCGCCGTTTCCGGGGAGAGGAGATCGAAGCTCAACTTCCCTGGGAGACGACATAGATCCTTCTTTGATGATATAAAAAGCCTAGACATCATTTGGGTTGGAACCATCTATCTGGCGACTCCATTGGAACGAAGTGGCTCCGAAAAGAGCCCACATCAGGGTGAACCAAGAAGGACCACTGGCAACACCAGTTCCAGACCCTGAGAAGATCATTAGTAGGGGAAAAGATTTACAAATACATGCTTCTGGATCTTCAAAGACATCAAATCCAGGTATTCAAACAGACACTTCTTCTTTCATATCTAAAGAACCTCTAGTTGAATCCCCTGCCGCTGAAACTCATAGTTCTCAAAAAATTGAAATTGTATCGGAAAGATTGAAGGTTAAGGAGCCTTCAGTTTCCTCTAATGTTACATACTCTGTTTTTTAGCATGATATTACATCCAACCTTAAAGAGGTAATTACAAGATCCCCTTAGCACAAAGAATCCTCTTCTTCTTCTTCTTCGAATTCCTCACCCACAAAGCCTATAGAGGGTGTTTTCTATAATCATACTAATTTGCCCGTTCTCGAAGATATTTGACAAGATCTTTCCCCTAAGGGAGAAGAAAGATTAGCCTTATTGCTTGGTCAGTTTTACAAGGCCTCTTATTTTTCACCCATTTCTGAAAATTTTGCTCAAAGTGAAGTAAGACAATCAATTTTTATAAACTCAGCCATTCCATTTCAACCTTCATCTCCTGAAAATTCTTCTTCTGCATCAACCCCTAAGATTCCCATGGCTGTCCCTTCAACCAAGATGGAACAAATCTTAGCAAATAGGTATGCTCCACTTGTCTTGCCTAATCCCTTATATTCCATGCCAACTAGAGATTATCAGAAATATATGACAAAGTTTACCAGAGCCGGGGATTATACTGCCGAAGAACATATAGAAGCCTTTTATGCTTATGCTGAAAATATTAATATTTCAGAAGAAGATGCGTGGACCAGAGTTTTTGTGCAGAGTTTGGATGGCCAGGCCAGGAAGTGGTTCAAATATCTACTAAAAAATTTAGTGACATGTATTGAGCAACTAGATGAGGTGTTCTTAAAACACTGGGGAGAAAGAAGAGATCTTCTTTATTAAATTTCTGAATTCGGAAACCTAAGAAGAGAAGATGGGGAGTCGGTCTCAGACTTCATCAAAAGATTCAATAGGATGTTCGGCAAGATACTTGCAGTGATCAATCCAAGTGACAAATCAACAAAGATCACATTTTCTGCTGCTTTTGATCCAGATTTTTGTTTAATTCTTAGAGAAATAAGATCAACCACACTTGCTATAATGCAAGATGCTGCTCTCGAAGTCGAATCAAATATTATGGCATCTCAGAAACTCAAGGGAAAAGTTGAGAGAAAGAAGTTTTCTGTTGAGCCCCCTTCTTCTTCTAATACCAAAATGGAAAAGATGGCCAAGATGTTGGACAATTTGACATCTGAAATGTCAAAATTGAAGATTCAAAGTCAACAACCAGCAAGGATAAAAGAGACAAATGCTTTTGTTCCTAGAAATCCCAATGCTTTCCCTTACAAAAGGAACAATCAATAGGTCTAGATCCTTCAGAGAGACAAGAATGCAACTGATGATCAAAGAATCTGACCCCCCTTCTAAAATGCAATGCTAGAAGAGGAACACGAGCTACGTCATGATGAAGTTGAAGAAGCAGATGACATAAATTGTTTTGGTGAGGAAAATGATTCCTCCTTTTTGACAGAAGTAGATTATGAAGAAGCCCAAATGGATCAGGAGATTCATGAGGCAAGTATTGAAGAATCTGTCTATCAGACAGATGATCAACAAGGTTATAATTTAAGATCTAAAAATGCTTCTCCTAAATCATTGCCCGCTACTCCTGTGAAGAAGAAAGAAGTTGATGCCAAACAACCTGCTGCTCCTGTAAAGTAGACCCCCATTTCTGCAAAGCAACAATAGAAGCAATCTCAACCCCAATTCAAGGAACAAGCTATCCTAAGAGCTCCTTCTAATGAGGTAAAAACTTATGACAAATCATCATACTCTTTCAATTTCGAATCAGAAATTCAGAAAGTAAAAATACCTATGCCATTGATCGAACTTATGAAGCACGATATTTTCAAGTCTGTCATCCTGAAGTCCCTTGAACCAAAGACCTCTTCATCTACTGATTTTGTAAACTTACAAGATGACAAGCCAACAGTAACTATAGGGCCTATGATAGAATATCGAGATGACTCTTGTCCACCTTTCTATATATCCCTAAATGTTGATGATAAGATCCTTCACAACTGCTTGCTTGATTTAGGAGAATCACATAATCTTGTGCCCAAAGCAGTGATGGACGAACTTGGGCTTGAGGTCACCAAACCATATCATGATATCTTCTCTTTTGACTCTAGGAAAGTCAGATGCCTTGGCCTCATAAAGGACCTTGTTATAAACCTTGCCCAATTACCAATGAGAAGCATGGTAATGGATGTCATGGTTTCTGATATCCCACCCAAGTTCAGACTCCTCTTGTCACGTCCATGGAGAAAAAGGTTAGGGGGTACCTTGCAGATGGATCTTTCGTATGCTACGATCCCAGTGTTTGGAGGAGAGCTAAAGAGACATTACATAGAGAATCAACTTGCCTACATCATCAGTGATGCAATGTTTTTGGTAAATCATCCTATTTACGCTGTAGACATAGACTTTGGCTCATGTATTCTTCAAATACATGATTCTCAGTCAGCTCCTTTGCAGCTTGTGAAGCCCACTGAACAAAAAAATGATGAAAAAGGTGTTCCAGTTTGGACCATGTATTTTGATGGTGCCAGTACCAAAGATTTAGCAGGTGCAGGGGTAGTTTTGATTTCTCCTTTGGAGGAGGCTATGCATTTGTCTTTTAAGCTTGATTTCAAAACTACTAACAATATAGAAGAGTATGAGGCTTTGATATTGGGCTTAAACACAACCAAGGAGATGGGGATTAAAGGATTAAAGGTGTTCAAAGATGCAGATCTCAACATACAACAAGTAAACAATACTTTTCAAGCAAAGCATGTCAGATTGAAAGCCTACAGGGATGTGGTATGGAAAATCAGAGATTCTTTTTCCATTTTTGACATTTCTTATATACCTAGAGATATGAATCATCTTGCGGATTCCCTTGCTGTTTCAGCCAGTTTGTTTATTCCTCCCATGCCTCCCAGGCTCAATTATGAAATCCAAGTCAAATATAGACCATCTTTGCCCGACAATATTAAATAATGGAATTTTTTTGAAGATGATGATGAACTTAATAGATTTCTCCAGGTGGTAGATGAATTTTCTAATATGCATGTCAACCAGCAAAATAAAAATGTAGAGGAATCCCAGAAGCCTAAGCTAAAACAAAAATTGGGTCAACATGATATTGTTCAATTGCCCAACAATTATATACCTCGGGGTTTGGTACCTCTTGAAAAGATATTCGATCATAACGATGTCCCCTACAAGCTAGATAAGAAGGAAAAAGAGCTTGTTTTCCATGAGCACAACATAGGAAGCGAAAGCCAGCCTAAATTCATAAATCTGTCCTCTGAATTGACTGCTGATCAGAAGTCCAAATATTGCAACATTTTGAAAGAATTCTTTGATGTTTTCTCTTGGAAATACAGTGATCTGAAAAATTATGACCCTGAGATCATTCAACATAAGATCCCACTTGAAAAGTACACCATTCCTTTCAAACAAAAGCTCAGACCTATCAGTCCTCTTCTTTTTCCTGTAATTGAAAGAGAAATAAAAAAGCTTCTTGATGCTATGATCATAATCCCTTTAAGATACTCTAAATGAATTATCTGCAATCTTCTCTTCTATTCCTCAATCAAGTGCGCAATCCTTTTGGTCATAAAGTCTTTTAACTCTTGCTTCTTCTGTTCCAAAACTTATTCTTCTTCCTTTCTTCTGGCTTGATCTCTATCAATCCAAGGTTTTCCTATTAGCATGGTAAATGGGGCGTTGTCTTCAAAAAATTTAATAATCTCAAAGTCTTCTTCTGTCGAAGTTCCATTGACAGTCATAGGTATTCGAGTGAGCTTTCCACAGAGGTTTACTAGCTTTCCTTTGAATCAACTTATTCCTCCTAGTGAAGGGATCATGGTAGGCCTTCCTATAGATTCCCAGGTTCTCTCTAGCATAATATTCATCTGTGTTTCCCCATCCTGAACACAATCAATGTCAAAGTCCCCTATTCTTTCTTCGATGCATTCCTTCTCTTTGAAGATATCTGATAAGATGACATGTTGGTGGTCATTCAGGGTTTCTTTTATTTGTATCCATACTATCTCTGATTCTTGTTAGGGTTCTGCCTTGTCTGGATCTGACTTAGGGTTCTCTTGACCCAGGTTCATTCCTTCAAGCTTAGAGATCATTCTAGGGAAATACAACACTTCATGGTCCATAGCCTTACAACAGAGACAACCAGGTCTTCTTCCAATGCATTCCTTAGCAAGATGTCCTGGTCTTCTGCAACTATAACATAGGGTTAATCCTCTCTTTCTTCTAAATGATCCCCAACTTCTTATGTACTGCGCACTAGGATCATGGTAGCTAACCTGCACCAAATTCTTTCTAGGATCCTGCATCCATTTGTTAATCCAAACATTGTTTTTATGCATAGGTATAACATATCTTTTATTATTCTTATCAGATCTATTCATATCAAACCTTCTTTCATCTATTAACACCCTAGCTTTCAAACTAGGATAAAACCTATCAGATATACATAGATCCATACTCTAGAAACAAACAATTCCACTTATCTTACTTTTACAGAGCACAAAGCTTACAAATCTTAGAATTTTCACTATTCTTACCTTTATCAGAGCAAAAAGCTTACAGATCTTACCTCTTTTCTACAAATCCAGCCTTCTTTCTTTGAGATCTGGCCTTCTCTCTTCATATCAGGCTTCTTTCTCTTAGATCTAACCTTCTTTCCTTAGCACCGAGTTTTACAGATCAAGTAGAATACTGCGCACTAGGGAAAAGATTTACGCACAAAGCTTTCACAATTTCAGGATGAATCTTTGCACAAATCTTCCTCTTTCTCAGTTCCCAACAATCACATGTTTAGGTCCTGACAACGAAACCATTTGCTGGCACAAGGGCAGACCCAGGGTTCAACGTTACAATAGTGAACCAACAAAACCCTAGCTCCTGACCCTTTCGGAAACACCTACGAAGCAGATGAAGTCTCACCCGAGGTAG
The DNA here is from genome assembly GCA_010110895.2 of Picea sitchensis. Classification (NCBI taxonomy): domain Eukaryota; kingdom Viridiplantae; phylum Streptophyta; class Pinopsida; order Pinales; family Pinaceae; genus Picea; species Picea sitchensis. Next base: position 292,737 of record SNQJ01S0008146.1, read on the forward strand.
AGGCAGGGGTGGTTGCAGGACTCAAGTGTATACAACCTTAGCTGGGACATGGATATGTGATTGTACTACTTAATAAAGAATTCAACACCTTTAGTTCTGTAACATGCAATCATTATCTACTTTGCTGTTAAAACAAAGCCTTGCAATGTTCACATTAATCTACCTTATACCCACACTTAGCATATACAAATGGATCAGAATAAGCATATCAAGCACTAGTCATGACTATCTAGATCATATCTAACATTCTCACACATAATAAGCACCAAGCATGAATAGATCTATCTATCAAAGCACTTAGCATATAACGTATGAACACATAATGATAAGGCACAAAGCAAGATGACATAGTGTTTACGTGGTTCACCCCCACCCTGGGGCTATGTCCACCAAATATTCTTCTTTATTATCTCAGTCAATTAGTTACAACATAGAGCCTCAACAATCCTTACTCCGCATAGGACAAAATATCTGTGCAGGTCGCTAGGTCCTTCTTCCTTGTGTTACAACACTAAGCCTTTCACAACCTACCACAACCACTTGCACTCAGCTCTGCAAGTCTTTTACAATCATGCACAAAGCATCCAAAAACCCTATTTTCACTTAGCATACATTCTCATCACTTAGATCTAGCACTTAGCCATTTGTCTCTTTTCCATTCTATTTCTTCCTAGCCTAGGCATCTATTTATACACAAGATAGGCCTAAACATGGGCAAACCCATGGGTCAACATCCCTTTCCCGTTACATATTCCCAACAACCCAAAAAGAGACCCAAAAGGGGGCCGAGATCTCGTGATCTCCACTTCGTCTTGCGCTCCTCCTTCGACAAGCTGTCGAAATACCAAAATAGATCAACATGACCAAGAAACTCCCAAAACTCGGTCAAGGGCCAACACTTTATATCCAATAAAGGTACATTTTTGGGCCTTCTTGTCTATCTTACCCCTGTTTTCCTTTGGAACATGAACATATGCATCACAAACAAATACCTAGAGATGTGTGAGAGAAGGTTCCTTACTAGTCCATACCTCTTGTGGAGTCTTGTCATCCAACACTGATGAGGGTGATCTGTTGACCAGATAACATGAAGTACCCACTGCCTCTGCCCATAATTGTCACCCTAACTCGACACCACTGAGCATGCACCTTGATTTTTCCATCAATGTCCTTTTCATCTTTTCTGCAACTCCATTCTGCTGAGGTGCATGTGGAGTATTCTTATTCCTTTCTATACAACACTTCTTACAGAATTCTTCAAATTCATTCCCTCATAACTCTCTGCCATTATCTGTCCTCAACACCTTAATTCTTTTCTCTATTTGATTCTCAAAAAGAGTCGTAAACTCTTTAAACCTATCAAAGACCATCGACCCTTGGTTCAAGGTCGATTCCTTTATTAATAAAAAAAATTAACTAATCTAAAATAGCTACTACAATGGTATTAAACTGGGAAAGCGCCACGTGGAATATTTCATCTATGTGTTCTCTTCTACTTCTCTAATGGTTCTACTGGAGTGGATTGTTCTTTTCATACTCTAACCACTTGAAGAAGATATATTCACATGTGTTTGCATATGGAAACCTGTGCTAATCCATTGGAGTGGAGAATACCTCTTTTATCTCTACTGCCTGTTCCTTGTACTTGATTAACTTGACACTTAAGCATTGTAGGAATGCGAGAGATTTGATCGGGTGTTCAATGAACTTCTTTACTTTACCTGAGGTCATTCTTGAAATCTGTGAAATCTCTGCTTCCCATGGTGAGTCTTTCTCTTTCTGTCATTTGAGTATGTCATGCAAATCGATGAAATTTTCCAGTGAACCAAACTCTGGTAGGTCATTGCTCTTCATCTCCCGGTTGACTTTCTCCCAGCTTTTTTCACTTTCTCTCCATCTTTCCTGTATCTTCCGTTGAGGTTCTTGGACCATACTTGTAGTGTACCAATTGCTCTGATACCAATTTGTAGTGTACCAATTGCTCTGATACCAATTTGTAGCGTACCCTTTTCACTACCCAGGTTTCCCAACCTCTCAGTTTACCATTCTATACATGAATGATTACATAATTTGTACT
>SNQJ01S0008147.1:15313-32434 GCA_010110895.2 Picea sitchensis
ACGAATGGGGGGGTCCGAAAAGACTTGTCAACCGTGGATCTGGGTGCCTGCTCTCTGGCCGTTCATCTATGAGTTTTTCTTAACTGTGAGCGTGAAGGCATATGTGCTTCAAAAGACTTAGGATAAGTGCATATCATGGGTTTTCCCAAGCTTTTCCATGTTTTTATCACCAAGGGGTTAAACATCAAACCTTTTAAACCTCAAAGATATGGTTCAACATTGATCATCATGATTTTTTTATTGAGATAAAGAAAACTACCCTATGCTCTAACCTAATCACCTATGAAAATTAGCCCAGATTAAACTGTTGGGCTCAGAAATTACTCTATCCTGGGGTTATCTGACCAAGATTAGGCAGTTTGGTCAAATTTATTCACTAACTAACCTAAATCACTTGGCTAAGATTAAACAGTTTAGCCAAGCTTATTCACTACTCCTGTCAACATCAATTTAAAAGAACTTGGCCATGCTTTAAAGGTATGGACCAAGTCATTGTTATTACATGGGGCTCTATTGAATTTCTTTTATGCCCTCTTTTATTCTTTTTCTTTTCTTTTCTTTTCTTTTTCTTTTTCTCAAATTATTTGTAGAATGGAAAATCATTTGATAAACAAAAACACTAAAGAGATAACATTTCAGTCACCAGTTGATCCTATAAATTATAGGGTTATAACAGGAATAAAGATAGATCCCAGCAGAGTTGAGGGGATCTTGAAAATTGGTGCACCTAGAAGAAAAAAATAAGTGCAATCTTTCCTGGGGAAAGTAAACTTTCTAAGAAGATTCGTCCATAACGTGGTTGGAATCATAAAGCATATCACTAACATGCTAAAACAATGAAGTGAGATAAAGTGGACCCCTAAAGACATAAAATACTTTGAAGATATTAAAGTGCCATTGACCAAAGCCCCAGTGTTGGCTAGTCCCAACTTTTAAAATAACTTTATATTGTTTTCTTTTTCCTCAGAGCACACCATTGCTGGTGTTTATTATAGAAGGATGAGCATAATTTTGAGAAACCTATAGCATGCTATAGCAGGACATTGAGGGATTCCCCATTGAAGTATGATATCATGGAAAAGTAGGCATATGCACTGGTCAAGGCCCTAAAGGAGTTTAGAGTCTGTATCTTGCATTCTCATGCCATTGCCAATGTGGCCAGTAGTTCTATGAAATACATTTTAACTTTGCCTGATCCTGAGGGGAAAAGGGGCAAGTGGATAGTTGTGTTGTTGGAATATGATCTTGATATCAAACCTACAAAGTTTATCAAAGGGAAAGGACTTGCCAAGATGATGGCACAGACTAATTGTGAGCTCTTGGGAATCACATTCATTGTTGGTTTGTCAACAAACTCAGAAGAATAAGAGGTCCCTCAGGTATCTCAAAAATTCCTTGACTCCCCATGGTATGATGATATTATTTATGTGTTGAGAAATTTGCAGGCTCCTCCTGAATTGAGTAAAACCAAGGCCAGGTTCTTAAAGCTAAAAGCAACAAATTTTTGTATTGTAAATCAGTCTCTGTATTGGAAGGATCTAGGAGGAATCTTGTTGAGATGTTTTTTGGAGGGAGAAGTAGAAAATACCATTAGAGATTTTCATAAAGGTGATTGTGGAGGGCACCACTATTGGAAAACTAATGTGCACAAGATATTGAGGGTTGGGTTCTATTGGCCTAGAATTTTTTCTGATGTCTACAAAGAAGTTTCAAGCTGTCATGAATGCCAAATTTTTTATGGGAAGAGAAAATTGCAGCCTTTACCCTTGAAACCCATCTTTGTTGAAGCACCTTTTAGACAATGGGGCCTGGATTTCATAGGAGAAATTCATCCATAGTATTTAGCTCAACACAAGTGGATACTGAAAGCCACAGATTACTTCACCAAGTGGATTGAAGCAGTTCCTACCATGCAAGCCACATGTGTTGTTATCATTCAGTTTTTGGAGAACAACATTTTGTCCAGGTTTGGGTGTCCAATCAAAATCATTACAGATAATGCATCAACATTTAAGTCGAAGAAGATGACAAATTTTTGCAGTGATTACAATATAACTCTTGGCCATTCCACATATTATTACCCTCAAGGTAATGGATTGGCTGAGTCATCCAATAAGAGATTAACCAGAATTATCAAGAAACTGTTGCAAGATAACAAAAAGGCTTGGCATAAAAATCTCATCCATGCACTATGGGCTGACAAGATCACTACCAAAAGGTCTATTGCCACTTCACCCTTCCATATTGTGTATGGAAAAGAGGCAAATTTTCCTACTGCATTAGTATTTACAGTGATGAGATTTCTACAGGAGCAAGATGTTGAAACAAATGACACTCGAAGGAGAACAAATGAACTAATCAATGTCCAACAAACAAGAGAGAAATCCATCAACAACTCTCAGCCACACCAAGAAAGGAATAAAAAGGATTTTGACAGGAATACTAAGGAAGATGATTTCAAAGTGGGGGATTTGGTGTTGAGATGGGATGGCAGAAATGAAGATAGAGGAAAGCATGGGAAATTTGACCATCTATGGTTGGGACCTTTCAAAATTGTGGCATACCATGGAAATAATGCCTATCTGCTACATGAAACTTATGGAGATATCGTTGGAGGAGGACTTATGAATGGTAGGTTTCTCAAACATTATATCGTTTAAAGGAATTATCACCCTTTTCATTCGTTGTATATAACCATTTTTTTTTCAATTGAAGCAATTTGAATCAAATCAACAGAAATTGAAGCTCGAAGCGTAGGCCCTAAGTTATGCTGAGTAGATTTTGAGTTTTATGAATAAGATGTTGGTAAATTCAGTTACAAGAGTAAAATAAATCCCAAAAGTTAGGCACTTGGTCTGCCGTTATTTTCTACCTCGCTGGGAGGGTAGCATCCCCAGCTGGAGCCCATGTTATCACCATTAAAATTTTTGTGTGAAACCGAGATTTCAAGACTTAGCGAGGTGCTAAATTTGTTAGAAGTCTGATAAATCAAGGGATGGACTAAATCTAGCAGGAGAAGGATAAATATGGTGGGAGCGCAGGGTTGATGGGACCCGATACGTTGCATATCAAGAGAACTCCAGATCGATGGTCAGGGATCATTTCATGGGGAGGCGTTGCACGGAGGATAATTCTGAAAAGCGAGCCGAAAACTAAACCATGTTTTTTTGTCGAGACCACGTGGCGCCACTGGGTGCATTTCAAGGCAAGAAGAGGTTTTCCCCAAACCACTTACTCATGCCCCCAAAATCAGAAAAGTATGTAAAGGGAATTTTTATTTTATTTTATTGTTTTTCAAAATACTGAAAAGTTTGAAAGTTGGCACGACCACCCCCATTCAATTGAAGCTCAAATTTACACCAAGCTCAGGGAATTTTCGCTCATTTCCAGGTATTTTTCATCGCCTCCATGGACACAATCATAATGTCAGTGACAGAGAAAGACCCTGTGTCAAATGAAGAATCCCTAATTGACTGAGATTCAGATGTGTTCGACACTAAAATCACCATTTCACCCATCTCTGTGTCCAGAAGTAATTTCTCCAATCATGTAGGGAAGAAAATACCATTCCTTGAAGCATTCCAAACCACTGTAGTCCATTATGCTGTCGAAGTCGCTTTTCCTTTTCCCGAATTCATAAGTTGGTGCGTAGAGCAGTGTTCACAGGAAGAAAAAACCATATTAAATAAACAGGTGTCTGGGGTAGGTCCTCTGTAGGGTAGAGAGTCTATCAATTCAAGATGCCCTCAACACACCATAATCTTTCTCTGTAGCATCTAAACCTTTCGATGAAGAAAATCTAATTAGGGTCTACAGGTAGTTTCCATCAGAAGTCAAAGATCTGTTTTTGCAAACAATTGTCAAACCATAGCATCTTTCAGAGACTCTGTCTTTGCCAATGAATGTGAGTATAATGGGGATTGATATTCAATGAGTATGTTCCCTGTTGAGTCAAATTTTAGGTCTAGATAATGACAACCATGTGTTCGAGGTCATGTTGGGTTTCCTGTTGCCATTTTTTCAGTTAGAGTCTAGTCCGTCAGTCCGTGTCAGTTTTTATAAATTCATAGATGATAATATCCATGAATAGCTAGTGAATTTCCACTCTCTAAGACATTTCAGATATTACACATACTTGCTGAAGATTTTCCTGGAAACAAATAAGACAAAATTTCCTGAAGCAACATTCATATCAACTAAATTTAAGAGGATCATGTTGCTCATCTTCATCAAAAAAGTCATGTCCAGGGTTTACAGTTTTATTTTCAACACCAACCTACCAAGATTTCTGGATGGAATGAGGAGATATTTATAGCCAAATCCATAAAACAGAGTGGGAGAGTGGGTACTATTCATGCATTCAACAATGGTCTGGTTTTATGGTTTTCATGAATCCCTCTATCTTCTGCCTATTTTTTTGACACCTAGAGTCTCTGCCCTTGAAATCATCAGGCAAAGAATCATATCCGAGACAGAGAATTTCTTGAAATTTCACAAAGCCTCCAATCTCAAATTCCATTTCATCATTGGACCCTTCATTGTCAAAACTAGATCATGCTTATCTCAGATTCAAGCAAAGCTCAAAGAGTTTGGTTTTTCATAGCTACAGGGAAGAAGATATGATCCACATCAGATCATATCCAAGAGAATACTGATGAACAAACATGCCCCTTTATGAGAATGAACATGTTGAGGGTTCTGATAAGTTGGAAAACCTAGAAGTCTGTGCCGATATGGAAGCAATATTGCAACCAAATCAAACACAACAAGTGGAGGCAACCCTGCGACAGAGTCAAATACAACAAGCTACTAAAAAAATGATATTCAAAGTCCCCAAACTAAGTTTTTTCAACAAGAGAAGAATTTTAGAGGCCATGGGCATCAGTGATCAATAGACTGGCCCTAAGAAGCTTAAGATTACACAGTCCCCACATATAGTGGATTTAGAGGAGAAAAACCTAAATAAAAAGTGAATATGGATATGGTGCAGAGTGGTACTAGCACTGTAGAAGTTGAAAAGGGTAGCAAGCTCCAAAGTGAAGGCAACTCAAGGACCTTCAACAACAAAAAAAAACATCTTTGATAAGACATCTGGGGCAACTTATCAATCTAAATAAAATATGGCAAAACAATATGCTGAGAATGGGAACATGGCTATGGGTGAGATGAGGGAGTTAGTCCCTGAAGTGGGAAATATTTCTCAACACAAGTCTTCTCTATTCACAGTAATGGATATTGAATAGAAGATATTTAATATAGCAGTTGTAAATGACAAAAAAGTATCTGAGATCAAGATAAAGTATCACAACATCAGTGCTCCAGACAAAGTCAAATTCCACATAAATACCAATGATATGTTGTATTCTAATTACTTGATTCTAAGCTTGAAGAATTCCAAGCTATCATCTTATGCAATAAAATTGGAAGGGCAATTGAGGCAAGAAAAATCATATAGCACAGCTTGGCAGACTCGAGTCAAGAGGCTGGAATCTGAAGGACCCGAAGGGGTGAAATCCTCATTGGAAGAGAAAGACAAATTGATTCAAAGTTTGAAGAAGAAACTAAATTTTTTTTCCATAGGGCATCCACAAACAATAGAACTGGTTACTCTCGAACATGAAAAAGAAGAATTTCGATAGGATGCATTGGATTACAAGGCTAAGACATTGCATCTAGAACAAGAAAAGGTGAATAGGTCACAAGGACATACATAATTGATGAACAAAGATATAGCTACACCTTCTACTGCAAAATTTGGACCAAGCACTAAAGGACTTGTCCAAGCTATGCCACAAGTTAGCCTGAAGGTAGGAGAAATCAAGGGGTTAAAAGGGGACATAGATAAATTGAAGGAGGAAATGAAAAAAAAGGATGAAAGAATGGATCAATTTCAAAAGGAGAATCAAGGCTTGCAGGAAAGGATAGACAAGATGAAAATAAGATTAAGAGGCAAAGGACTGTTGCAGGGAGTCAAACACATCATCTGGGATTCTATAGCTACTGAAGCTTCCAAGGTCAGACTGTATTTAAGCTTCAACAATGATAAAGACAACATGGCCATCACAACGAGAAGAAGGTGCACTGTTGCGAATGAGACTTTAGCGAAGAAACCATCAGAGTGGGCCTAAAATTCCATAAACCTGCTAAACTCCATACCTACTATAGAATTTCAGACCATTGGAGTTAAATATAGAACTACATCGATCATCTAGGCCAGGAGGTTTATTTCTAAACATAACCTGTTGAAATCAGTTCAAACCAAGGCAACACAAATGGAGCAAAATGTGCAAGAATTCAAGGATATGTTTGAAGAATTATTTATTAAAGGCCTCCCACCATTTTGGGATGGAAAAGGGAAATTATATGACCAGGAATAATACAACTCTCGCCTCACTTGGTGCATAATGGATCACTCCAAATTTGAAAACTTGGAGGAAAACCTGAAAGGAGAAACCTTGGTTGAACAGTTGATAACAGATTTTGAGATTTTGAATCAGTTCAAAACAATGAATATTGGACTACCCATCATGACATATGCCTCATGCATTGACTTGGAGATCCTGATAAAAGAAATGATGGATTATGATATCCCTTTTGACTTGAAATGGAAGGAGATAGTACGACCGGGTAAAAAAAGTGACAAGGTTCAACAAATGATGTCGAGGTGTCACTGAAGATAGCATATTAGATAGGAGACCAGAATATAACAAGTGGAAAAGGAAAGAGATGAAGTGTCAGAGGAATCGACAGCTCGATCACAAAACGTTTTCCTTGTTAATCATTGTAATCGGTTCCCATACCGAAACTGACATTTGTAATTATTGTAATCAGTTTTAGAAGATGAAACATTTCATTTCAGTTATTGTAATCTGTTGCACATTGAAAGAACTTGAATTGCATAAGTATTAGAGGTTCCAAATGTATTAATGTTGGCATAAGTGCAAGGGAATGATTTTAGTTGTTCAAAACTCAATTGTAATTTTATGAAAATGAATTGAATACATATGCAAAAGTCTTTGAAGTTTCCATGAAAAGATTCTAATGGTGGTGATCTGAGTTTAGTCTCCTCTCTTTGTATCTATTTCCTGTATTTTTGATTTCATTTCACTGTCTTTTGTTTAAATTGGATAGTCAAAGGACCATAATTCATCTTGTGATGCTCTTAGCTGAAGAAATTTAAACTGTGTTAAGTTCTTCCTAACTAATTCATAATTCATTTATTTAATTATGTGTGTTATCACTCTGTAATTTGCCCAAGGGTGAGGAGACAGTCACATAGGCAACATCAAAACCACTTTGAGTCTTGGATCTATCCCTCCAAGACTCAAAGAGGGATCTCTCTGTTTTATATAGATTTGTTTGAATAGATATTAGGCTAGGTAATGAGTTTAGAGTTTGTATTTTTTAAATGATTAGCTGAAACAGGAGAAAACAGATCCATTGGGTAATGGGGTCATAGCCTGAAGCTCAATCAAAGACAAGTTATACAAACAGCCTTACAGGGCAAGGTAGGCACTCTTGTTGGATTCTTAGAATTTTATTTTGGATTTAGAGGAGAAAGGTGAGAGGTCCAGACAATAACAGGGGAATCAAGAATCTCAAAATTAACCATTGAGAAGAAAACATTGACAATTATGTCAAAGCCAGAAACAGAGTGTATGTCTCAACAAATTCTGTTCTTTGAACTTCTTTGCATAATTCAGAGTATGAATAACTTAAGAAATACAATGGAAACAAATAACAGTGAATAAGAAAAACATCACCACCAAAAATGACACATGAATCATGTAGTTGCTATGACTGTATTATTGGATTGATGAAATACATAAAGCTCTGTGAACTTTGATACAAAGTTCAATCATGGTCCCTCCTCTTCTCGGGTCTAGAATCAACAACTGTTACATTAAAATCATATGAATAAATAGGAGATATCCCCCAACAAGTTTTTGGAAGTTGGATTCAACTGCCTCGGCCAAAAATAACCACAAATCCCCAAAAAATTGAACTATTCGCCATGAAAGACGGGCCAAATTTCTGCAAAACTGGGGTTTGCACCGACATATGTTTCTCTTCAATGCTGACACCTGGGAAAAAATGGAAGGAGGTTATTGTATATGGGCATGTGATGGAAAAAAATGTCATTTTGTTTCTCCAAATTCGCCTCCATCTCGCCGTAACAAGCACGTGGTACCAACTCAAAGTAAAATTAGGTACATGGCGGAGAAAACAAAATCAGAAAAATGAAAATTTGAAAAGCTTCAATTCTCCTCCCAATGCAGGTGGCACCTTTGTAAATTATGGGAGAGGATTTTTTTCTTCAGCCCATGATGAACAAAAACTCTCGGTTTTTAAAATCTGTCTCCATTTTCCGGAGTGCCTTTGGAAAGAAATGACATGTTGAACAATACATAAATGGTAATTTAGGCAGTTTTCGGCAAAAGTAGTAGTCCGGACCCCTTGGTGGTAGCGGTTTAGAGGTTCTTGGATTGTGGTGACAATTGTACATAGAGGGTGGTAATATGGAAACCACTCGTGGACTATGGTATGATGGGACATGGGGTTAAGGAATGTACGAGTGGGTAGGAACTTAGGATAGTGTAGTTTTCATTTTTAATTTTTAATTTTGTATTTGTTTTTTTAATGTTTAAGTTTTTGTTTATTTGTATTTTTTAATTGTTTTATTTATATATTGTTTTATTTTTATTTTTATTTTATTTTTGGTTTATTATAATTTATATATATATATATATATATATATATATATATATATATATATATATTTGTTGTTTTATTAATATATGTTTTTTATATGTTTTAATTAGTTTAAGTTAGTCATACATTAAACTGAGTACTAACCTAAGAAACTAGCAATTAGACTAAGTTAATAATTGAAAATTAATAATTAAGCTAATCATTATTTTATTTTAAGAATTATCCTATTAAAACAACTTTGTTAGGCTAACAAGTATTAGAAAATGCCACTAACCCTTTAATATTATTAGTTTATTATCCTAAGTTTTTTTATTCACAGATGGGTGGCGGGAAAAGTAGTAAATCAATGGGGCCACAGGACAAGGGAGTGAGGGTGTAGAGGTGGATGAAGGATGTAGTAGGGTGATGAAGGATGTGACTTGACGTGGGAAAAAAGACCCAATTGAGCTAGAAGTCTTCATCATGGGGGCAATGCCAAAATCAGCAGTTAAGATAATGTTACCTATAATTAAGTGAACAACATAGCTCACCCTAGAGGATTTAGATCTCTGAGGAGGTGTCAGAACCATTGAACTCTAATCGAGGTGGTGGTGCCTTATTCATTGGGCTAATCCCAAAATCTTATTCTACAAAAATTGTACGTTTTTATCCTTCAATTGAAACCAAATCAAATTGAACACTACTAAAAAAGAGATTGTTGGGATGTTGAGACTTATTCACATTCTCTACCTACCTACACTACTAATAATTTGGTTATTCTAAATGATACAATAATGCCATTGCAGCCAGTCAGACAACTTCTCTAACAACTCTTCTCTCTTTCAATGTTTTCAAACAATATTAGAAAATAGAACTTGCATAGGCATCATGAAATTCTTTCCATCTTGATCTTCATCACAAGGGGATTGATAAACACGACACATAACATAAATAATGGGAATGCATTGTGGCTCTGTGATGAACAATTTCTCCATATAAATAGCCAATGGATCAAGATAGACTTGACCTATTATTGCCTATTATTGGATATTCAAATTTAACCAACTCAAATTCATGATTTGATGTTGTAATTATGTTATTTACATCCTCATGCACTTCGTGACATGGTTGCAACTACGATGGGTTTTGAAATGATGCTTTTGCTAAACACACCCCTGTAACTGACTGTTTGATCATGTCAATATCATAACAACTTTTCAACCCATATGGTTGGATGATGGAAAATGAATTTGACAACACAATTCATCAAACACATTAGATATTGGATCCTTTAGAAATTGAAATGACTGTTGCGTTGGTTCCACTGAAACTTCTTGATGTTTTGTGTGTTTATCCTTTAACATATACTCAAGATTCTTTTTCAAAGCGAAATGAAATAAAGCATAATGGTACAAAGTTATTTTTGGATTAACTCATAATTTGTCTCGGGCTTTAATCTTTCATATGAAAATTGAAAATCAAAGTTGTTCAAGGGATACAATTATGGGTTTAGAACAACCTCATATCAATATTATCTTCAATTACGATTGATCGGAGAATTTTTGTCTTCCTCTATTTACAAGCGCCTAGGTTTCTTTTCGGAAATTGAAAAAGATGGGAAACATAAAGGTAGAGTGTTTCCACTTACTCACGGTGCAGCCATTTCCTCTCATTGTTGCCATGATTGTTGAAGTTGATTGTCATATCAGTATACAATTGATCTTCTTCCACCTTAATGACATCTTTGGTTGCTTTGAATAGTCAATATCTATTTCATCCTCATGATCATCATCATAATGATCACACTTGGGTAGATTACCCAAGTAAGAAATGTCATCAAGCGTGCACATCATATCAGCTACTGGCTCTTCAACAAGCTTAGATGGAACTTCATATTTAACTACGTTTTGAAATTGAATACATGAAATAATCTTTTGGTGGTTCAGAATACTGAGGTTGGGCTACAAAGTGTTTGGGGACATTGATCCTTGTTCGTTATGGTACTAATGGAACATAAGGTCTTCAAACAACAAGCTCATCTTTCCTGTTAATCTCCTGCATCATCTCTCTTCTAGTGTTTGTCAGGATGTCCAGTTTAGCTTCTGAATATTTAAGTTGCTCCTTTTCTTTGTTCTTTACCTTTGACCTTTGATCAACAAGTCAGCCTCCACATCAACTGCAATGTTCTACATTTCTTAGAGAGTTAGGTGTTCCTTCCTCTTAATTGGAATGTCATCTTAGGATTGAAGGCATTTGGGTAATGAAAGTGAGTTGAACTTGGGGGTGGCCTTATGTCAATAGGCATTGCATGATATATCTTATTGAACCTTGCTGAAACTATTATATTGTTTCCCTTGGATTTCTTTTCAAATGTTAATACTCTTCTAGGATGAGAAATACGTTTCTCATGATCTGTCGATCTAAGAAAACTTACCTGGCCGGTAAGAGTATTATGCTTACGGTGGGAGATTTTTAAGCCAGTTCTTGAGTTTACCTCCCAATTATAGGGAAAACATTTTGATGCAAACATCTTCACTTTCTACCTCAAAGAGATCAAGAAAAACCTTGAGGATTTGGATATAGCACTGCTTGATAATGTGGCATTACATCCATCAAACACAGTGATTGTTGGTGTAATTTGTAGGGAGGTCGTGGAGGATAGGAGGAAAATCTAGAGGCTAGTATCAGTCTAGGACTTTTGCAAGTCTGAGGAAGTGAAAGAAAGAACACAACCATCTGAGAGTTTTAGCAGTAGGAGATAAATCCGGGGAGGGTTATGTCTCTTAGGACTTCTGAGGTGCATCTGGGATGTGCCACGAGGTGTATGAGTATGTACATAATATGCAATTAGGGATCTGATCTCTTGAGGCTCATCAATCAATAGGTTCTCAATGTAATATTCATCAATATACTTTGATCGAGCTTAGAATAAGACAAAACATAATTACTTGCAGATAAAACTAAATATGTCTTGAATGCAATTTAAGCAGTACACACGTTCCTTCTAGGTTGCTTGGCCATGCTTTTAGGTTCTTCCTCCAGTGGGGCCTTCGAATTGGAATTGATCTCAATATTGGAGTAGCTAGGTGAATGATCTCAGCCAACTTTTGTCTAGTCACTATCCACCATCAATGATCAAATCTAGAACTTTGAAGTGTACTAATAGGGAACTCTCCCCGATATGGTCGTCATTAGAGTTCTATCCTCATGTAATTTACCACCCAAAGGGAAGCGATCCGCAGGCAACATCAAAAAACCACTTCGAGTCAAGGATAAAACCCTCCAAGACGCTCGAGAGAATATACATTTGATATAGATTTGTTTGAATAGATATTAGGCTAGCTAATAGGTTCAGGAAGTTTGGATTTTTTAAATGATTGGTAAAACGAGAGAAAAGAAGTCCATTGGGTAATGGGGTCATAGCCTGAAGTTCAATCAAAGACAAGTTCTACGAGGAGCAGGTCTTAGGGAAAGGTAGAGGCACTCTTCAGCAGTTCTTAGAATTTGATTTTGGATTTAGGGAGTAAGATGAGAGGACCAGGAAATGATGAGGGAAATCAATAATCCTGAAATTAACCATTGAGAGAAAACATTGACAATTATGTCAAAGCCCGAGGCTTGAGTGGCTCGTCTCAACAAGATATGTTATTTGAACTTCTTTATAATTGATTATGAATAGCAGAAATACAATGAAACAATAAAATTGAATAAGAAAAAATATAAGCCACCAAAATGACACATGAATCATGTAAATTTTGTTGTGGTAGTATTATTGGATCGATGAAATACAGAAAGCTCTTTGAGCTCTGATACAAAAGTTCAATCATGGTCCCTCCTCTTCTCGAGTCCAGAATCAACAACTGTTATATTAAAATCATATGAATAAATAAGATATCTAACAATTTTTTGGAAGTCAGTTCAACACTTCTGCCAAAAATAACCACAAATCCCAAAAACTCTGGAACTGTCCACCATGAAAGACAAGCCAAATTTAAGCAAAAAAGGGGCCCTTACAGACATCCATTTCTCTTCAATGATGACACCTAGGGAAAAACTGAAGGATTTTATTTTACATGGGCATGTGATGGACAAAAACCTCCTTTGGTTTCTCCAAATTTACCTCCATCTCACCATAGCGACTCTCGCAAAATTGGGGTATAACAGAAAAATCAAAATCAAAAATGAAGTGAAAGACAATAATGATTCTCTAGCGGTGGCACCTTTTTAAAAAATTAGAGAGGTTTTTTGTATTTAAGCTCGTTCTAAAGAAAAAACATCTCTCGGTGTTTTAAAATCTGTCTCCTTTTTCCTGGAATCACCTTTGGAAAATGACATGCTGAACAAGCAAAAATAGGTGAAATTTAGAGCCGGGTTTTGGGAAAAGTGGTAATTTGGGACCCCGAGGTGGTAAGCGGTTTTAATGGGGGGGGGTCCTCACAGATTGTGGAGATGACAAGTGTTCAGGGGTGGTAATATGAAACCACTCATTCCAAACCTCCCTTGGTGTGGTGGGATGTGGGGGAGGGATGTGCTAGGATCAATTAATACTTATTTGTTTTAATTTTTTTAGGCTTTTTTGTATTATTTGTATTTTTTAATTTTATTTATTTATGTAATGTTTTATTTTTTATTTTTTGTTTTATTATAATTTGTATTATATATATATTTTTAATTGTTTTAGTAATATATGTTTTTTAATTAATTTAAGTAGAATCGGAGACATTAACCTAATTACTAGCCTAAGCAACTAACTTAATTAGACTAAGTTAATAATTAATCTAATCATTATTTTATTTTAAATTATCCTATTAAAACAACTTTGTTAGGCTACCAAGCATTAGAAAATGCCACTAACCCTTTAATATTATCCATTTATTATCCTAAGTTTTTTATTCATGCGGGGCCAGTGTAGCGGTGAGAACGTGGTCAATGGGAAAAATGGGCAAGGGAGTGAGGGTGTAGATGTGGATGAAGGATGCCAGTAGAGGGTGATGAAGGATCCGTGAAAGCAGTGAGAAGGGAAAAAGGGTCAGCTTGAGCCAGATGTTTTCATCACGGGGGCAATGCCAAATTAGTAGTCGAAGAATCAAATTACCCATAATTATATGTTAAAAGCTGTGATCACTGATTATATGTTTTCTTTTTTCTTCCTACACTTCGCAAATTTACAAATTATAACTCATAGTTATCACCTCATTTAGCCTTTATCCTATGGAGTTTTCTATAGACAAGTCTGTGTTTCCATTCACTTTCAGAAGTTTGACTCCACTTAAGCCCTGAGTGTCCTCCTCCTTCCTTGCCAACAAATTTATAAAAAACCAAAACAATAAAACCTAGCCATAGATTGTCAAAGAAACACCAAATGACATGAGAGATCCCTCTTTGAGCTGATCAAGTTAGTACCCATCTCTAAGAAGGATTGGTTTGTAGGTTACTTATGTTGTTTGTTTTGCTCCGGTAACAAATTTATAGAGTGCTAACCGTATTAATATGAATCCGCAGTATATAAATCTTCTTCATCGTTGCCACATTTTCCATCTTTTGACTTCTCATGTCAAAACCCTTAGGGTTGTATATACCTTTCCCAGCAGCATCCATGTTTGCTTTCTTATAGCACCATAACAGATGTTACAAAATCACCATTATGCTGCATATTCCCTTGATGTAACTCAACATCTCTTGCAACTTGTCTTTTGCTACAAATCAGCTCTTGTTGCAACTCACATACTGCTACAACTTGTTGCAACTTGCCTACATCTATGGCTACAACACACATCCTTCTACTACAACCCATCTCTCACAACATATCTCTGTTACGACAAATCATTCTATTGCAACTCAATCATCCTCACACTGCAACACCCATCCTGTTGCAACCTCCTGCTGCAACACATATCCGACTACATGTCCTCGTGGAAATACACATGCGATGTTTGCAGCTGCTATGTTGCCAATACATATACTAGTGTTTACCTTGGGAATTTTGCCTAGTGTTGCAACACATATTTTTCCACCTGTCTTAAACAATAACACCTCCATACTACAACTCCCCTCTATTGCAACATGTATCCTTTTCTCCAATAGATCTCTATAAATAATCTGTATCATTTTACAAAATGCCTCTGATGTAGAAAATCTCTTGTTGCAACACGTAACCCATACTTTGGAAAAATACTTATATTCACATCTTTTGTACTTAGACAAAATCCTCAATTCTCATAGAACCAGAGCGCTCATTCTCCATGTGGAAGAGCACAAATTCCAACATGTCCTTCCACAATCTCGTGCTACCTTCATGGAATTATCATACAAGACTATTTTATACGAGATTACTCATTCAATAAAGACATTAACTCATACACAATTATGTAAAGAACACAACACATAACATCCTACGTCAAGAATTCATTCATACACATGCAGAAGGATTAATTTTGCAACCATAATTATTTTATTCATCAATACAAGTTACACTACATGGCTCAATGCCCAAAGCTTAACTTAAAATAACTTTTGGGTTGTCAGGCTAGAGTCCATGGAAACCTCAGCCACTTCTCTCTCTCTCTTATGGCTTGATCTCTCCTCCTCTATTACGCGCATCCCATCGTATATTTGATGTTGTGTTTTTATTCTTTCAAATTGTTCGCTAGTTTCCCTAACTCTCTTCGGTCCTTTCATCTTCCATATTATAATTTGTCCTTTCCTCAATGAATCCTCTCTTACTATGCATCCTTGCAGATTCAACCCAACAATATGCTCCTCCTTCAACATGTCTACAATTGTTCTTGTAACAACTTGTCACTCCTCGCGTAGTCGTCCATGCACTTTTCCATTCTATAGAAACGCTCCTAGCTTCCCCATTGTTGCGACCATGTAACATTCTATAGAAACGCTCCTAGCTTCCCCATTGTTGCGACCATGTAACATTATTATGATCTTCACCACTGTTGTTACTCCCAACAACCCAAATGTTGCAACTTTGTAGCATTCCATCGATTTGCACCACTGTTGTTACTCCCACCAGTCTATCTCATTCACATCTTGCAGCAACCAATCATTGTTGTAACAACTATGTCATGTCCTCATAACTTCCTTCAGTGTGTCTAATCTGGATTTTATGAGCATAATGAAATGAATATAGATTATTAACAGATTCTTAACACAGAATAACAGAGACACAATAAAACTAGTTTTCTATTAAAAAAGGAAATAAGCTGAAATAGTAAAATGCAACAGAAAACAAGCTTGCTGGAATGGTGGTGGTTTATCTCTGAGAAGAGATTTGACGGTTGCGCTCATTCACAAGAATATGATTACAATGAGGCTCTAAATGTCTTTTTACAATAAATAGTTGTGTCAAAAACCCTAGACATCCAAAAACCTAACCCTAGGAGATGAAACGCCAAAAGTCATGTGGGCCCCATTTGGGTAAGTCAGTGCATCAACTTCCCAGGATTGTAACGTTTGCATACGATCTTTGTTTTAGGTGTATGATAGCCCGTTGGAAATATCTATCCAAGGACTACAACTGTTGACGAAATTTCATGATGATATTTTTCTATTGCTACATACCCAAAAAATGTCGTTTAGGGCCTCAAATCGGTTTTGGAAGTTCAAGACCTGAAAAACTGCTAAAAATAGTAAACTACCAAAATTGCCAAAAATTTATTTTGAGCCAGCTGGAAAAGGTGGATGGACATCGATGTCCACCTAGATCAATCCTCCCTTAGTAATAAATGGTCTCCATTGCATTGAGTTTCTCCATTAGATGAGGAAATTTATGCTAAATTTGGCCCCATGTGAGCCACTTGCCTTGGTGCAGGACCTGCCCTGCTTTGATGACTCGATAAAGATGGATCCTTTTCTGTCGAGTGCCCTTGATATATGTGTCCACAATGTGATCACTGGATGCCTTTTGTATGCAGTCGGGGTTGAGCTATGTTGGTTTCAGTTGTTCTTCTACATCTGAGGTGTCCAATAATGGTGGGAAATAAGGCTGAAGGAGGTCCACGTTGAACACTAGGTGCAGGCCAATGAAAGGAGGAATGTTGAGGTCAAAATAATTATTCCCCACAACCTTGGTGATGGTGTATGGACCATAAAGGAATGGGAGAAGCTTCTGATGGGGTCATGTTAAGAACCAAAGACTGAATACAAAAGCACCACAACAGATATATAATAACAATATGAAAAATCTCCTTTATTACTAACAAACCCTTGAGGTAGGGAAACGCCCTACAATGGATCTTATTATGAAAGGGATCCTCTCCTATTCACTTGCCTCTTTGAGGGGGCATCCTCCTATTGAGCTACCACTCCAAATACAATATTTCTCTTCATATCTCATTACATTGTTTGAACCCCTTTATATAGTGCTACCATCACCTAAGAACATTCTAGAGGAGGAATCTTCTAGAAGTAGAACCTTCT
>SNQJ01S0008147.1:71853-99400 GCA_010110895.2 Picea sitchensis
TTGTGTGCGTGCCACCATCTTTCCAGTGTGGCCTTTAGTGCTAAGTCAAGTGCCAACAGTCTCTGGTTTTCTACCACTACGTCTTCGTAATATGTCAAGAATGTTTCCAAATCATTTATTCCTTGGAAGCTGGGTGGTTCTCTGATTTCTGTGCCTATCCATCTTACTGCGTGGTATATTCTTTCACATCTTCGCATGGATACTTTGTGTAGCCATTACTGTCAATTCTCTAAACTGGTGTCTGAGTCTGTTGCTCATGAAGTAATGCTCCACCAACTAAGTACCCCGTCTGCAGTTGGGTTTATGTAATCCTCATCATGCGCAGTTGTTCTGTACAACTGGATGATTTCCTATAAATCTAGGAAGGTAGGTTCTACAAACCTCTCCCCTTCTGATGGGTCTAATGGCGCGATGACCCTATATTCCTTGGAATTAAATGTCATTTTCTTAGTCTTCAGATTGATTATGGCCTGGTTGTCAAACATGCAATCCAGACCAAGCAATGTTAGGTAAGGTGTTGTGTCGTCCACTATTTCAATGACTTTGAAATCGGCTTTAGTGTGCACTCCATCAAGATCTACTGTTACTCCTTTCATTCTACCTATTGGTAGGACTCTTTACTGGTTTGGTAGTTTCAATTGAACAGGTGAGTATCCTAATGTGGGCTCCCCCATGCATTTCGATGTCTTCTTTGGTAGTACATTCACTTTGGATCCTAGATCCACTATAATGTCTCCCATATTGAAATCCACAATATTAGCATTAAGTCTAAATTCCCTACTTGTTCTTCTTTTTTTGTATAGGTGATTAACTGTTTTAGGTTCTAGCTTTCCTTCTATCTGTCTGCTACACTTTTCTAGGATGTTTTGCAATATTTTCATAATGATGGATCACTTAATACTTTTACACATGATTTCAAAAAGCCTTTGATTGCACTTACTTGTCCTATGGGATGCATTTTGTTGGTATGATCCAATGATGGAGGCTACGTAGTTGAAGTCGACGTTGTGTCCTCCTTCTGAAATTATTGTCTGGCCTCCTTCAAGGTCTCCTTTTCCTTTTGTGCGCCGAAATTCTTTCTTGGTTTCGTGTTCTTCTTTACCCATTGGTTCTGCGTTGGTTCCTATCGAACTGCATCAGTGCATGTTTTAGCTCCTCCACGGGTAACTATGTTGATATTCGTCCTTCATCCCTTGCTTCAGCTGAAATCCACTAAACATTCAGATTGTTTTGGTTCCTCTTTTCCTGAATCTTCACTAGTAGTGTAGGACATTCCTCTGTATCATGGTCCGATGCACGACAATGCATACAAGTCGTTAGTGGAAGCGGGCATTCCCTTGCATCATGTCCCGATTGCTAACAATTGTGACATGTAACTGATCCTCTGCCTCGTTTGAAACCTCCTCTGCCTCATCCTCCTCCTCTGTAGCCTGCTCGATCACCTCTCAACATGTTATACTGAGGCACCTGATTATACTGCGTGGTATTGTACTAAGGCTGTGTCGGGTTGTACTACGGTTGCACGTTATTGTATGGTTGTTGTGTAGTATTATACTACTGTTGTGCAGTGTTGTATGGCATTGGGGCTTGATTGAAATGTGGCGTTGCTTGCCCAGTCATCATTTCAGCTTGTACCCTATATGCATATGATGTCCTTTCTCGCATCAACTCCATAGTTTTGCAATATTTATCATCGTGGCCCACTGACTTGCAAAAGGTGCAATATGAACTCTTTGGAACTGTCTGGTATTTTTGCATCATCGTGAAATGATAAGGGTCGTGACCCTATTTCTTTAATATTTTTCACCATAATCCTCTCATTGGTAATGGATTCGGCATTCCTGCTTCCATATATTGCATGAACGTTGGACATTCGTTCTTGTGGTGTCCTTATGTCCTACACGTGGTACACCAAATGACTTCTCGTTTGTCCTTGTTCTTATTCTAGTTCAGCTTGAACATGAGATTCTTCAAGTCTTCCTTCAATTCTTCGATAGCTGGGTCTATCTGTTGGTACTGGTTTTCTTCCAGTTGNATCCACTTGATCGGGTCATCATCCATCATGATCGGGTCCAAGGGATCCTCCTCCTTCTTACCTTTATCCTTCCCTCCTTCCATTTATCCCTACTCTGTCAGTGCTTCCTCCCTTCTCCCATGCATGCAAGGAAGTTTAGCTGTTTGAATCCATTGTCATTACCCCTTTGTTATATAATAGTATCTTAATAGAAGTATATAGTGATTGAATATACCTTCCTTGAGGTCCGCGTAGAAATTCTTGCTTCGTTGCGCTGTATGAATTCATTGTGTCCATGCCAAACTCTGTTATGAAGCCTACCACAATACTGTCAAGCCAAAAGTCTATTTCTTGGGTGAATTTGTTGTTCACCTGTTGTAACTGTCTGATCTATACTCGGGTCCAATATAGTTGTCAAATTTGGTTCGTCGCATGGTTATCCTTCAAACTTAGTATCCTCTCCTGCAATAGATGCTAAAAATCACAGAAAAAGACTTCGTGTAAATCAGTAAACACGTATTTGTCTAGATATTTGCGAGATGTGATTCTATGGTTTCTATTGTCTTTCTGTGCAAACTCTAGCTCTTTGGTTCTTAACCAAGTTTCGATTTCTTCTTTTGTGGGTTTCCACGGTCTGAACATCCCCTTCTAATGGCTCACTGCTCTCTTCTTTTCTTCAATTGTTTCCCGCTCCTGCTATCTCATCTACTAATTACTAGTTCTACTCTATCATCTGAGTTATTGACCCAAGGTTCATGTCTTTTAGGTTTCCAACAAAAGTCTCTAAAACTATCGGCCCTCCAAGTAAACTAGAAGGCAACGCAACAACACGCAGAATGAGCTGCACACTCTCACCTGAGATAGCTTTAATGGGTGGCTGTAAGACTCATGTCTTTACAACTTAGGATTGAGTGCAATATACGGGATCTGTATTCCAAACCATTTATTATAACTTGTGATTGCAACCTACTATTATTCGCGACTTATTTCTTCAATATCGCAACAATAATTAAGCAAGCAATGTAACAACTCATTCATTCATTAAAAATAACAAATAACTACTGAAAATATGGTAAATATATGCATGCATTCATCCCATTACACAGATGTTACTGTGGTTCACCCCCTCTCGGGGCTACGTCCACAAATATTTGGCTATGGGATCTTTTATTATGTTAGTTCTGCATATCCGACACCGCATGCTTACAATTCTCCTTTGATGGGTAAGATCTATATGAGGCAAACTAGATCGCACCAGGCTCCTCATCCTGCGATCTAATCCTCAGATCTTCCTTCTCTCCTCTCCTTTAGCTCAACAACTTACAAAATGGTTCATAACCATACTACATATCGCTTCAATTCATACATATCTATGATGGAACAATACAAAACTAAAATAACAAGAAGTGGCCCTCTATGATACCTACGTATCTATATTTATATATTTCGGGATCTTCAGTCGTTCACAATATATTACCAAAACCCTAACCCTACCGACGTTAGGTCTTCCTCCCATGTGTGTGTGTTGTTCTTCCTTCCAACTGTCGCTTTCCTTGTGCACGCCTTCTTACATGCGCGCATGCTATGTTTTCCTCCAACTGTTACATCAGTTGCTACACGCCTTCTTTCCCCACGATCATCCTTCTTTCCACTTTGGTCTGCTGCCAACACTGGGCAATCAGACGAAAAAACTTACATCTCCTCATTCCCAGGGAGTTAAAGGGACTTACCTATACCATTGGAAAGGTCTCAAAATATGATTTCCAGCCATGCAACTTATGCTTCCATCCGAGTTAGTTGTCTAGGGTAAAAATTCCCTTACATATAGGGTATCCACATTGACAAAAAAATAATACTCTCAACAACCTCCATCTTGCAATATTTATCTTGGATATCTGTAGGCTTGATATTAGACATCTTGTGGGATCCATTTGTGTACAACTCAAAGTGGGCATGTGGAACCAACCACATGTTATCTCATCCTGTGAGGGCCATACYTAAAAGCTACACCATAAGGGGAACACTTTGGAGTTATATACATTTATGCTAAGGCTACTTCAAGTATCTTCAATGCTTCTTCAAGTGGACACATCATCATCACTTTTAGGGGCTTCTCGGATTTACTTTAGGGTTTTTTCTAAGGTTTACATCAATGAAAACCAATTTTCCAACATGATCTTCATTGTTGATTCGCCAAACTTCACTCAACTTTTCTGATGAACCTCGACCCTTGTTCCGATCCATTTTCCAAACCATCGAAATGAATCTTGACCATTGATTCTTTAAATTCTCCAATCTGTGAAAATGAATCTTGGTCATCGATGTGCTTCTTTTTGCAACACGTCAAAAATAGATCCTGGCCATTAATTCTTTTTTTTTTGCAAAACTATGAAAAACTTATGAGTTCTTAATCAACTCACAATGAATTTGGGTCGTTGATCTCGATATTAAACACAATCTCAGTCGTCGATTCATCAAACTCTCCTAGCTCCTTTGACTACCATTAAAACGTGAATTTTTGACCTTCCAGGTCGAATTTAACTCTGAAACCTGCAGATTAATGCCATTAAACCTTTCTTTGATAGATACAATGCAAATTCAACCTAAATTTTCTCATGAATTTTGGGATTTCTCTATGATTTTTCATTGTTTTCCCCTAAATTCATCACAGATCAAAATCTATAACAACATTTTTTTTCAAATTTGTATTGGTTTTTGGCCTTTACAAGCCCTACGTTTGAACTAGAAGCTTTGATACCATAATGTAATGACCCCCAACTAAACTGAGGATTAGTACTACATAGAAAACACATAAAAACAAAATTTTTCTGCTAACTAATTTCTTGTAGCTTACCAGCTACGAATTACAACCATATTTAACTATTATTTGATATCATTAATTAAATTCATCTATATCATGTTTAAAATGATATGAATACAGTTTAATAACTCAACACAACAATATATAAATCGTTCTCACATAGTTAATACACAACAATTAAACTCATAATGCAATACAAAAACCAAGATAAGACACGTATCTTTTAAGTCAGTTGTGCAATTAGCTCATTGGGACGAACGTTTCACCCAACCATAGACTTTTTATTTCAAATCTCAATAGAAAATCACCCCTGAGTTGGGGATAAATATCCACAAAAGAGGGTGGTCTCTCACTCTCCACTCATAGCTCAGAATTCCCACAACCCACTGGTATTCTCCTACAACTATCTCAATTTTCCCCAAGATCTATTCCTCTTGACCTACCCAACCCAAAGAATGTACCCCTTCATTGATCTCAATCCCTCGGGCATCCCATTCGTTTAACATGGACTCTCTGGCATGGGTAATCAGGGATCTATCTACTGGGAAATTCAAAGGATTTCTCTACTAGGAAAACTACCATGAAAAACAACAATAAACACTTGTTGTTATAGTGAAATTTACACAAGAGTTCACTTTTCAGGCCTGACAACCTGGATCTTAAGTCTTCATCTCCAAAAACGCTCCAGCATGCTCCAAAATTCTCCCAAACTTCTTGTTCATGCTCCAAGGATTTTCTTTTATGTTCTCTGCTTGATGTTCATGCAAAAACTGAATGTCCAAAACTGTTGTGACTTCCCATACAAATTTCCTCTCTTTGTTTTCTTTCTTGACTTACACACTTCCCTTCACTGATTGTACTCAACCCCCATGCTCCCATTAACTATGGGATAAGGCTTCTCACACGCACCCTCTTACATGCATTCAATGATTGGCTTTGGGGACACTCAATCATAAAATAGAAGTTTAATACATATTGATAATAAAATTCACAAATGTGGGTGGAATTAACAGACATGAGTAATCCCCCCTTGGACCCCTCTTAGACATTCCCTTAGACCCTCCCCTCTCTTGTGGATTAATCAACCTCCATCTTTGTCCATGCAAAATTCATAAATACAATTAGCATATACATCGCTACCCTAACCACACATTATATCTACATTAAACATAATTAATTAAAATGGAAATTATAGTAAAGATGTTACAATAATGAAACTTTAATGTCAATACACGTATTAAAGTAATTTATGAATAAATTTGCATACCAATTTCTTTTGAATCCCCTTTATACTTAATAGATTTAAAATTAAAATAAATCTATATTTTAAGAAATTAAAATTAAAATATTAATCAACTTTAAAACTTAAAAAGAAACAAATATAAATACTTTAATGATTTTTAACTAAATTTAATTAAAAATTAGTTTTGTCACTCTTATAAATTGTATAGTAAACTTGTGAAAATATAAAATACAAGAATGTAGTAAATGAATCATGAAACTTTTAAGACATTGATCTTTTACCAAAATACCCTCTTATTGATAATTATTTTTTAAATTTATTTTAATTAAATTAAAATAAAAAGTTTCCATTATTATTTTTTTAATTTATTTTTAATTAAATTAAAATAAAAAGTTTGATAACTCTTGAGTCCACTCAAAATATTAAAACATAATAACAATACCAAATTGTTTAGAAAATAAAGATTTTTAATCTCCAAATGAGAGGCGTTTTAGTTACAACTAAAAGGGTATAGCAACACCCTACCACGAAAACAATCGCCTTTTACTGAGCCAAATTTTTGGCTGTATTTACTCCTGAACTCCCAATCAAGGATACATCGGGAAAGATCATCTTCTTCCATGAAGGTCTTCAACTACCTGAACCTATGTAAATACTGTACATATGGTAGCATGAAGGTCTTCAACTATCTGAACCTATGTAAATGCTGTACATATGGCAGCCCTTAATGGCTAGACAATTCAGCACCACAAAACTCTAATGGAGGTGAGGAAAGTTAATGGGATCATGCGATTCCTTTGAGGATCGAAATTTTTATGTTTTTCAATGGAAGTACAGTTATATTTCATCTTCTTATAAATATGTACACTGTATCAGAATAATAATATTACATAAGTTGATATATATTTTCTGAGTAGAAACACAGATAGTATATATTTCAACATATATAACATTAATTATTTCAATCCAGAATACATAATCTTTACACAGCTAAATTGAACCTTTCATAAATATCGGTTTAATTTACAACAGCTTAGAATGACGTCATGATGAATATCCACAGCCATTAAACCTTAATAACCTAAGTAATGTTCACCCGTATTCCCTGGTTTCATAATCTATCCATCGAACTTTTTAATGGCATTCCATGATTCCATAGTTGTCTCGATATATTTTATGCATGGAACTTTGATCTGCCATGGAACATTCTCCATGGAATGGGCAGCCCTCACTGGGACAGCCATTGTGTCTGACAGTAACACCAGAGATAACTGGGCTTCCAGCTGGTACTTCACGATTGCCCACAGGAAGAAGCCAAACATCACCTCAAAACGTCCAACGCTGTCAATACTAAGCCCACAGCGCACATAAAGAAATATATTATTCGATGAGAATGAGAAGCCGACAAGATTGATATCGGTGCAGCCGATACTGACATATGATTATTGCCATTGCCGCTGCTTCTCTGGGTTCTGCACAAGAAATAAATGAAAGTGACAGTTAAACCCTAATAGGGTTTTATCTACCTTTGGGAGGAAAACTAAACGAGCACTAGGGTTTTATCCATTCGATACGTACCCGCCTTGTAAGGCGCCCGCCTCTCCGGTAATGGTTTCCACAAGGTCCGCCGGCTTTGCCCCGACACTGGAAGCTAAGGCATAGCTATCGTCCGCCCCGGTGCCTGACGGAACAAAAAACGCACCGTTCAGCATTATGTCTCCTGCCGATCTCCAGTTCCACTGACTCCATTCATCGGTCCCTGCATCCAGCCTTTTAGTTACCTGCAATTAATTCGGGATTTCAGTGGCGAATTCTGCTTTGAAAAACAAACACGATCTTTGAAATTACTGATCAGTAATGCGATGATTTTGATCCGACTCAAGAAGAGGGAACCGTTTTCTACACCTCCTTAGCATTGGCGTCATCGGGCGCTAGGAATCTGTTGCCTTCGCTGTTAATTGTTGGGCTAGCGCTCCCACCGATTGCATACATTTCCCAGTACGCGTACTGGTTGTTCACCACGTGAAAGTACCCATGTCGACACCTGCAATGATGAGGGTAAGTAAGTTCCCAATCTTTACCAGTGGAAAAACAACAGTGTCATCTTAAAGTAGAAGAATCACTTTAAAGTATAACATGAGCCACATGGTCACAGTGCAATATTCTTTGCAGAATATCACTTTGGTAAAAATAAATTATACAGTAAGAAGAGTATACAGTTAGCATATTAATAAAGTGAGAAGCAAATACACTGAAATAAAGTAAGACGATGAAAAGTGTGTACACATTCAGCTGAGCTCAGGCTCTGTTAATCAAATAAAACGGCCAAATGAAATAAGAGTAAGGATAAAATTCGAACTTTGCCTTTAAATAAAATTGAAGTTTTTTTTTTTGAAAAATTGATTTTTTTTGTTTGATGAGATTGTGCATAAAAGATTTATAGATTGCATAAGCACGGGTAATAAGTGTTTTCCAAGTCGCTAAATTTATTTATGCAATCAGAATCTGTAATTTTTAAATTTTTTCTGTTCAGGGTGGTTGAAATTTGCAATTTCAGTAGATTTCATACTCAATCTCAATAAACATAATTTTTGTGTTCAGGGTGGTTGAAATTTGCAATTTCAGTAAATTTCATACTCAATCTCAATAAACATGTTGCAATTTAGATTTGATACTCAATCTCAATAAACATGTTGCAATTTTCAGTAGATTTCATATTCAATCTCAATAAACATGTTCAATAAACATGTTGCAATTTCAGTAGATTTCATATTCAATCTCAATAAACATGTTGCAATTTCAGTAGATTTCATATTCAATCTCAATAAACATGTTGCAATTTCAGTAGATTTCATATTCAATCTCAATAAACATGTTGCAATTTCAGTAGATTTCATACTCAAACTCAATAAACGTGGATCCTAATATTTCGGTCAGAGCAATTTAAAAGATTTCGTACTCTGTTTCAGCTCAGCAAACATAGTCTCAGAAATGATTTCAAGATTTTGGTGAAAACAATTTAACACAGAGAGAAAACATTGCTTCTTTATCTTGGATTATTTAAACTTGTAACGACAATAAACACAATTTTTGTGTTCAGGGTGGTTGAAATTTGCAATTTCCGTAAACTTCATACTCAATCTCAATAAACATGTTGCAATTTAGATTTGATACTCAATCTCAATAAACATGTTACAATTTCAGTAGATTTCATATTCAATCTCAATAAACATGTTGCAATTTCAGTAGATTTCATATTCAATCTCAATAAACACAATTTTTGTGTTCAGGGTGGTTGAAATTTGCAATTTCAGTAAACTTCATACTCAATCTCAATAAACATGTTGCAATTTAGATTTGATACTCAATCTCAATAAAATAAACATGTTGCAATTTCAGTAGATTTCATACTCAATCTCAATAAACATGTTGCAATTTCAGTAGATTTCATACTCAAACTCAATAAACGTGGATCCTAATATTTCGGTCAGAGCAATTTAAAAGATTTCGTACTCTGTTTCAGCTCTCAGCAAACATAGTCTCAGAAATGATTTCAAGATTTTGGTGAAAACAATTTAACACAGAGAGAAAACATTGCTTCTTTATCTTGGATTATTTAAACTTGTAACGAACTTTTCTCCTTAGTTAGTAGAATTCTTAATTTAAACTTGTAACGAACTTTTCCTCCTACTTAGTAGAATTCTTAAAATAAAAAGTTAGAATTTTCATCTATTCCAAACTCTCATTTTAAACTGGACAAAACTTTTAATCATAATCTTAATCATTAATTTTTTTTATTAAACATTAAAAAATTCTTTTCACTACAAAATTAACTTGCTCTTTTCTCTTATTAAAAATGAAACATCTAATTAAATTTCAAAAAAAATCCAATTTCCACATGATTATAATATAACAAAATGGAAGATCAATATAACCAAGTAAAGTAACCAAACACCTCCGTCCACCTTCTAGATAACCCCCCAAAAATAAACTAGTTATAGAGGATATAAGGCTGCAAAATTACACTCCTGCTGTTCGGGCTTCCCTGCATCAGTTGAATAAATTCATAGTAAATGGTTTTCATAGATTGCATTTCATTCCATTATATATGTATTTATTTTAGCACTATTAGCATGATAAATTTAACTTTCTGAATGAACCTCTCTTTTCTGGCTTTCCTCTGTAACCTTGTGAAATGCATTTTATACAGTTCTTTCCAATCCAGTACATACATTTAAATTAGCACTATTAACATGATCAATCTAAACTTTTCTTCTATAACTTTCTGAAATTGGACCTCTGTTCTCCCGGGAATTCCATGACATAACAGAGATTTAGAGTTTACCTAGGCATCCTTTGGACAAGCCCTTCACCGAAGTAATTGAAGGCGATCGTTACTTGCATTATTACATCTTGCACAAAGCTGTCGCTGTGACCGAGAAGCATGACCTGCATAGAATTAGCATTTTAGCTTTTATCTGATTGTGACACAGATTAATAGACAGAACAGTAAATTCGTAAAAGGAATCCAATGGACCTCGTTATGGTGAGTAAAGTAATTATTTGATATGGTGATGGCAGTGGATCCCATGATTGCATCGATTAGGCCATCGTTACAATTGGAAAGAGAACAGTGGTCTATCCAGATATAGCGTGCTCCAAATATTGAAATGCCATCGCCATCTGAGAGCGTTCTAAAGCCATAATGCTCAGGGGTACTCCTCACCAAGGCATTGCCTGTTTGAACGCAATCGTGGATGCTAACACCATGAATGATGATGTTGGTCACATACTGTATCGTAATGCAGGCACCGTGGGCAATGTGGACATCGGCGCCTCTGCCATCGATGGTCTTGAAACTATTCATGATGAGCTCTTCTTTGAGCTGAATGACCATGTCGCTCTGAAATATGATCCAAAGCGGCTCGTCTTGAATAACACCGTAGCGGAGAGTACCAGGTTTGGGATTCACAGCATCGTTGTCACTGGAATCGGTTACTACATAGTATTGACCGCTCTTCCCTCCAATGGCTTCTCGGCCGAAGCCAATAGCACAATCTGCAAGCTTTTGCCTGTTCATTTGCCAATTTGGATCACAGCGCCAACAATCATCGATTGGATTACCGGTTCCACACGACAAATAGCTCAGCTGTCTTCGAGAATCATTGATACTTCTGCACACACGCCATTACCATACATAAAATCAGTAAAATTTTATAAGCAATACTCTGCATTTCAGATACTCAATTACAGTGAATTAGAGTATGTTCGATTCTCAGCGCATTCATTCCAGTAATTAGCTGGTTTCTGAAAAAGAGAAAAAGACAATGCTTGCAAGTTTCAAATGGGGCACTTACTTTTGGACCATTTTAACGACTTCTTCCGGACTCTCTACTGAAAAAGAAGAATTATGTCTCTGTTGTCGTGTCTGCTGCTGTGTATCTTGTATACTGTGGCGTCCTCGAAGGAAACCCATGATACTGTCTAACATTCCCAGAGTTTTTGCTGCTGAACATTTTGGAGCGAGGATTTGAAGGTAGACTATACCCGCAAATACAATTAGATAATATAACTGACTCTGGTTAGTCATTTTCATTCTAGAAGCTGAAAATATCGTAGCTAACACTGTAGAATGATTCTACACCCTGTTCGCCTGAGAAATCATGCCACAAGAAAGTGTTTCTCGTATATTCACAGCAATGCTCTATGGCTATAACAACTAAGAATTCTCGAAAACATGGAAATGTCTAGGAATTCTAAAATGCCAGGATTTGGCAATGGGGGAGAACCTTGAGAAATGCGTAAATGGTCGCAGAAACGGCTAATTTTTTTTAGTGGGGACGAAATTGAAGTACGCGTGCTACAATTCGGGTAGAGGGTCCTGCATTGGGATTGATATTTAGGGCCCCCTTTATAATCTGCACATGCAGTCTACAGCCCAGTGCGGATGAAATGTCTTCACATGATGTAGATGGGTGGGTGGGTAGCAGCCTAATAATTTAGGCTGAATTAGCAATTAGCATCTAAGATTGTTTTAACCAACCAGAAGTTTATGCCTCTATGACTTTTTAATCCTTTCTGGCTTAATAAGTCCGGGATAAAAAATGCTTCAAGGTAATAGTGTAACCATTCTTTTGGTACCCAGGGGAAGATCATAGTGGCAGCTGATGCTCAGGAAACATAATGAAGATCTAGAGGACAAGGTATCGCTTATTGGTCACTCATTCATGAAAGCCTTCATGCGGAGGTTAATTAATATTCTACTCCATTAGATCCGAGCGTCGAGTTGCCGATCTTTTAACCGTTCGTACCATTGAATCGAATAATGAGGGTCCAACATAGTCACAGAATCGCAGTTTGAGACGAGGACTTGTGAGGATTGTATCTCCAAATCTATAGACACACGCATGTGGTTATTCATTTACTTCACAGTGAGGTCATCACTGATCTGACTGTGAGGATCGTAATTGGGTTAAACTTATGCCTGTAGGACACTTTAAGAATCGTAGTTTTGTATTTTGTATTCTAAATAAACTAAAAAAAAAATGTAACTTGGATTATACAAACTTAACCATTCAAATCTGTAGATCTAATCATTTCTTTCAGAATTTTGGGCAAACTCAAATGGAAAAAGTTATCCGAAAACTTCTAAAAAACTCAGGATTTTAGACTAATACTTTTGGGAAATAAGTTTAGTTCTTTGCAAAAAAGTAATGCTGGTTAAGAAAAAGTTTTATAAAGTTGTAAAAATATTTTTTTTATTATATATTTTTAAAATTGGTTAAAAAAGTTTTATAAATATTATAAACATAATATTGTTATTATATATTTTTAAAATTTTTAAATGTTAATTTTAGATTGCATTGAATTGAGAGTTGTAAGTTTTAGAGGTTAAAAATTAACATGAAAGTTTTGAGTTATCCAGAGTGTAATTTAAATGTTATAAAATAGAGGATAATATCAAATAGAAACATGAGGTATGGAGAGTGTAGTTTAAATCTTAAAAAGTAGAGGACAATATCAAATAGAAGCATAAGTGACATTTCATTCACTTTGGAGAGTGTACTTTAAATCTTAAAAAGTAGAGGACAATATGAAATAGAAGCATAAGTGACATTTCATCCACTTTCATTATGTAACATAGTAACATAGTAGAATTGCACAAGGTAAGTATCTCTTTACTTCTAATTTACTTTATTGTTTGTATTTTTTTTTTTTATCTTTTTTTGTGGGGATTGTTCATCTATTTTCTTAAGTTTTTATGCCTTGCTCTTTAGATTACTGAACTGTAGGACTTGGTTGTTCAAAAAAATGTTAAAATTTTGTGGGCACTCTTCTTTCCATAATAAAGAGAATAATGGTGTTCTCAATTAACTTAGTTGCTTAAAAGAGTTTTAAACCATATGGACACTCTTCCATGGTAGAGGGAACAATAGTCTTCTCAATTAATTCTCTAAAACTTAGTTGTTAATAAAGAAATATTAGAACCTTGAAGGTTCTCCTCTTTCTATGGTAAAGGGAATAGAGAAAGGTCATACTAAGCACTTTTTGGGTCCATTATGGTAAATGGAATAGAGAGAGGCCATGCTAAGCATTTTGTGGGTCAATGTTGGAAGATTTTTTTATAGAATTGTTAATTACACATATATATTAAAAAATATATAAAAAGACTTAACAATGTTATTTATAAAAAACTTGAGAATTTTCAAATTTTAGATTCAATATGGTATGTGTTTAGTAATTCATTTGTCATTCCAACTTCTAGTTTTAGTTTTCAATAACATAACTTCACAATAGGCAAACAATATACATTCCACACTAGATGCTCTATACATATGTATTGTCTCATCTAAAAGTGTTTTAAATCTAATAGTTGAGGATATAGAGCATTAAATGTTGTGTTGTGGAATGCATATTGATAGCCTTCAAAATATAGTTTTTGTATCCCTCCCTAAAATCCACGTGTTGAATACTTCTTAAGTGTTCAACATCTTGGCCCATAATATTCCATATATGTGCATTAAGACAACTTATCTTAGATACTTGAACCTATAAAAGCTTGCTCCTAGAAGTGTCAAAAATGTAATTGGAAGTGTGCTTGATAAATTCACAATAGAAACACTCCTCACAATTTATGAATTTCTTCTTACATCTACACTTTTGGAATGGACATTTCATTTATATAATATGATAGCATATAAGCTTACAATAGAGACATTGGTGACAATTTATGAGTTTCTTCTTACATCTACCTTTTGGTATGAACATTTCATCTATATAATATGATAGCATATAAGTATAGTGATTTATTTTATGATTTTGTTCTGTGTAAGATTTATTTCTTCTTACATCTATTTTTTTGCTATTGACATTTTATCTCTAATACGATATAATAAAAATATGATACATTGACATGTTTTTAATTATGTAACAATTTATTTTAGTTTTCTAAATTTAATATTATAAAAAAATAGAATTCTAATAATGTTAAAATTTAATTAAATTTTCAATTATTTTAATTAATTTAAAATTAAATAAAAACTTTTATCATTAATTAACTATCATCCATCTTGAATTTTTTTCAAATCTTATTCATTTTGTTAATGGAAAAAGATGCTTTCATTATAATATTAACCACCTACTCTTTATAATATATGATTTACCTTTATATATTAATAATTTTAAATATTATTTGGTGGAGGACGATTATATATATATATATATATATATATATATATATATATATGGTTTATAATGGTAGGGCTATTTTCTATCTTGGATGGATGTATCTGCTTAATAGATATTTAAATATCTTAAATGTCTTTTTAACGATCTACAGATCATGTGGGACAGTCTATAAACCTAATCTCACAGTCTCTTCTGTATCTCGTCTTATCAGCGTACATTCATCGCTCTCATTGTTCAGAATCTTTGTACTAATTACGGCAAGAAATCCCCCGCATTATCCTGATTACTTTGCTCCTCCACAACAAAAGTGAACAATTTTCGATAAGAAACATGGTGTAGATGGATAGACATCATTGGAAAGAAAAGTGGCATAACCGGCAACCCATTAGCTTTGTAACGTACGCCTTTGGATCNCGCATTATCCTGATTACTTTGCTCCTCCACAACAAAAGTGAACAATTTTCGATAAGAAACATGGTGTAGATGGATAGACATCATTGGAAAGAAAAGTGGCATAACCGGCAACCCATTAGCTTTGTAACGTACGCCTTTGGATCCCAAACTGGTCACTCTCTTATAAAGCAGTTCGAATAATACCGTTTGACTAAGTGAGAGAAATATCAGGGAGTTCGAATAATACCGTTTGACTAAGTGAGAGAAAGAGCAAATATGGTGATTACTTCACACAATTACTTTCGTTTTGGCTGGGCATACGCTATAATATATCCATACACTGTACATTACTTGATAAACCTGTGGAGCATATTCATACAGTGTTCATTACTTTGATAAACCTGTGCAGCCAGCGTGTGGAAATAACAAAGATTCCCTACGTTGCTTTTTTTAATTATCCATACAGTGTTCTATTACTTTGATAAAACCTGGGCGGCCTGTGTGAGATTTCCTACGTTGGTTTTTCTTTATAGACAAAAGAAAAAGGTCAAACGAATACTGCGATGGAAAATAAAGTTGAATATAGATAGCCACTCTCTACCGTCTTTACTGTCATCCCAATCTACAACTCTGTCTTTTGTTCCGTCAGGTATAAAGTCCCAGCTCAATAATATAAAAAAAACAAGGCTTGTAGGGCCAATTTCCACATCAATGAGATGGAATCAGTGGCTTGACACGTAATTTTGTTCATAAGTAACGATCACACCTTTAACTATGTGCATGTTTTCACTCTAAACAAAACGTTTAATACAAGTTTAACCCTTCGCTTTTAAAAAAATTGAAGTAAAGGTACGCATGCCTTTTCTCAATAGAATTAATTGGTAGAGCTTGAGAAAAAGTCCTGCAAATGCATGCATGCATTTTTTCAATAAAATTATTCGAAAGAGTTTGGTGTATAAACTTTTAACCAGAAACAAAACATTTAAAATGAGTTTAAATATAAAAAAATTTAAGTCAACAAATAATCTACTTGTTATTTTAATTACAAACTATTCTTACAAATTTAACATTATATATGTGTTCAATTATAAACAAACATTCATACAAGATAATAAACTAATGTTACAAATTAACATTATATGTGTTTAATCATAAATAAATATATTTATTCTATATAAATTTAAATTTAAAATCAGATCTGATGTGTTATTCATACAAGATAATAAATTATTGTCAGAAATTAACATATTCAATCATAAATAAACATTCATTCCAGATAAATTTAAATTTAAAATTTGATGTGTTATTTGTATCAATAAATAGTTATTAAAAGTTTAATTATATATAATCATAGGTATTATTATAAATTAATATTATATATGTGTTCAATTATAAACAAACTTTGATATAAATAAATAGTTATTAAAAGTTTAATTATATATATAATCATAGGTATTATTATAAATTAATATTATATATGTGTTCAATTATAAACAAACTTTGATATAAATTAGACTTGTTATTTCTAAAAATAAATAATTATCAAAAGTTTAATTATATACATAAGTTTATTTATAATTGTAATTATAAATTATTGTAAAAATTAATATTATATATGTTCAATCACAAACAAACATACAAATATTCATTCAAGATAAGTTTACATAAATTTGAAGTGTTGTTTGTATCAATAAATAATTATCACAAGCTTAATTATATATACTAGGGTATCAGCACCACAAGTTTAATTACATGCATCAAAGTGTTTATGCTTTTTCTCAGTGTCAAAATTTAATTATATGCACGAAGACACAAATAACCATCACAAGTTTATTTACAGGTAAGGGCATATATGTTTTTTCTCAATATCAAAATAATGTATAAAATATTTATTTATTAAAATTATTTATATCTTTTCAATCAATTAAAATGCTTAGTATCATTCCCTGGATGGGGTGCCACGTCGCGCGATGGAGCCACACTGGAGCAGGTTGGGACGCGGTATTAATGCATCTACCAGCCCCCATCCCCTTAGCCTTTAACGTTCCATGGACCAACGTAGCCTCACTCATGCGATGAGCCCCTTCATGCAAGGGAATCGTACTAGCCATCAGCGCAGTGAGCCCCAGGTTTTAATGGCTATGGCTGTCATGCCATCGCTCCTCCTTTTCACCCAATTCGACAAAGCAGAGCGACATTCGCCCTTCGAAGTATCCATTCCATTGGAACAACAACATTTCACCAGCATTTCGTCCACTCCACTGGAACAACAACACTACTTGGTGGCCCCGTTAGAGCTCTAGAGCAGAGCGGCCCATTTGAAAGGAATCCTGGTCATCTACGGGATCCCCACTTTGCCTAGAGCGAGAGGGAAGCCGCACAGGGGAGCCGCCTAGTACACGGCCGAATCGCGACGCCAAAGACAAAAGAATTTTGAGAAGGCAATAGCAATGGCAGCCATCCGAAGGCGCACGAGACCACGAACGCCTCCAATGGAATACGTGGAAGAAGTTACCCCAGAGGAGGACCTGCAAATCTTCCCTAAGCACGCTCTGTTCACAGTGCTAGATAACTGGAATCCACCTTCCGAGTTTGGTTCAGACAGCAAGCCTCCGCCTGCGAGCATCTTGCTAGACCCCAAAGACACCAGCTTCGAGGAGCATTACACCACCTGCTATGTAGAAGAGGAGATTCCACCCGACTCACCCGTGGAGACAGCGCTACAAACCCACGACGAACAGGTGCATACGCATCACGATGCAACAGAGACCATTCCCCCAGTGTCCATTGACAGTAACAGGCAGGAGCAACCACTCTTCACTGACTCGGGGTACCTCACTCTCATTTTTGAGCTGAGGAGCCTGTTGGATGACCAGGTCTTCCACCTCACACGTATTGACCAAAGACTCGACCTACTCTTCGCGGCTCACTCCAGAACTCTGCCAAAGCGGCAATGCCCAACGTGTGCACAGGCTTATGCGCTTCCAGTAGGGTGGCGATAGCATGAGGACGAGGACAAGCGCGCGGGCTAAAAGGTTTATTGTTGTTCGTGGTTAGAAATTGCTCTTTCTGTTCTGAATTAGGTTTGGGTCCAGTTAGTTCTTAGTTTTCTTATTACCAGTGCATGACATACCGTTTAAACTACATGAGTGATAGTCTTGGTTTCCTTCGGGCAGAACGACACGTTGTTAATTTTGTTAGCAGGGAAACACATGGCATGGGGTGCTCAGTTGTCTCGGTTTCCTATTTAGGTGGGACAGCTGGCATCGCAAATAGTTATGGTATTTTTCTTATGATAATATAACAGGTCCCATCCTTTTTACTTAAAAAAAAAAATGCTTAGTATCATTATAGTTTTTTCAATATTGAGTTAAAGTATCTATTTTTCTAAAATTACACAACACTTATATGTAATTTTAAGGTGTTTTTAACTAACATGATATTGACATACAATATCTGAACAATTTGAGATGACTTGTATCCATAGTGACATGTGAAGTCAATATTAGAAAGTTAAACATGCTAAGATTTAGACATTAATACCCCTATCATAATGAGACAATCAATCCAAAATTATGCCAAAAATGTCACTTCCCCTTTCAAACCAAAAATGTCACTTTCCCTATCATTGTTCTAAGCAACCCAAAAAAGTCATTTCATAGAGTGTTTGGACTATTGTTTATATTGAAGGTATATATTCTTGTATAAGTAGCATGTAAAACCAACCTTAGAATATTACATTACTAGCGCTATCATTTAAAGGAAAAAAATATTTAAAACATTTACATTAAAAATTATGAAATTTACTATTTGTTTTAGAATTTACCACATTTGCCTCTACTTATCTAGTCCTATAATGGTAAATTGATTTATAATTATTCATAGTCTCATGTGGAAATTTTATCATTTCTCAAAACATTTGTATCACTAATTAAAAAATTACTTTCCCTTATAAATATAAAATACCCTACCCTAATTGTTTATCATTATACCATAATATAAAAAAATTACCCTCTATATGCACTCACATAGTAATTACAGTACTTGAAAAGTGCCCAATTTTTACATGGTATATATTTTGCATGTCACTCCAAGATGCTTTATCACAATGCTTAGGCACATGACCCCAATAACTTGAGATGACCCACTTATACAAGTGGCATGTGAAGCCAAGCTTCTTAGAATATTACATTTGGGCTATCTATTCTGCATGTGACCCCAATATACTTCTTATTATCACAATGCTTAGGCATGTGACCAGAATTTCTTGAGAGATCCTACTATATAAGTGGCATGTGAAGCTAATCTTAAAATATTACATTGAGTGTATCTATTTCACATCGACCTTAATATGCTTCATGTTATTGTGATGCTTAGGAATTTGGCTTGGTTACATGAGTGGCATATGGAGCCAATATTAAAATACTATGTCAGGGGTATCTATTTATGAGGTGGCCCCAAGATACTTCCTATTATCATGATACTTTGGCATCTAGCCCCAACAATTTTAATGACCTACTACACAAGTGACATGTGTCACCAACCTTAAAATATTACATTGTTATCTATATTGCATGTGGCTTAAGATGCTTCCTATTATCATGGTACTTAGGAACATGGCCCTAATCACTTGAGACAAGCCAATCTTAAAATATTACATCAAGAGTGTATATTTCACATGTAACCGCAAGATACTTCTTATTATAATGAATCTCAAAACAATACATTGGGAGTATCTATTCCACACATTTCTTGAGGATGCTTCTATCACAATGCTTAGTCATGTGGTTCAATCACTTGAGGAAACTCACTTGAAAAACTGAGATGTAAAGCCAATCTTAAAATATTACATTAGGGTATTAATTTCGCCAAAGTTTACAACCCAATTGCATGAAAGACATGTGAAGCCATCTTATAGAAGGTGTCATGTGGCCCCATCACTTGAAAGAGTGGGATGTAAAGCCAATCTTAAAATATTAGATTAAGGTATCTATTCCACCAAAGTTACCAACCCACTTGAGTGAAATCCATGTGAAACCATCTTTTAGAGAATATCTATTCAAATAAAGTTTCTAACCCACTTGCATGAAAGGCATGTAAAGCCATCCTCTAAAGATGAAACAAGGGAATTAAAACTTTGTTGAAACATACCATCTAACCAAAATTTGATTAACAATTGGCTCATACTTTTGACTTATTTTGTCTCAAGTGTAAAAGTGAAGAAAACCACCACAAATTTAGACAAAATAAGTTGAAATGAAAAATGTGAACCAAATAAAAAAAGCACCTTGAAATAAACCAAATAAAATTATTCTAAAGAAAAAGAAAACATTGAACAAAGAC
This sequence comes from Picea sitchensis, assembly GCA_010110895.2. Lineage (NCBI taxonomy): Eukaryota > Viridiplantae > Streptophyta > Pinopsida > Pinales > Pinaceae > Picea > Picea sitchensis. The sequence continues at coordinate 92,356 of SNQJ01S0008147.1, forward strand.
ATAGAGACATTGAAAAAAGAAATGCATTTGAAGATGGACACTGAGTCACATATTGAAACTAAAAAAAGAAATGCATTTGAAGATGGACACTGAGTCACATTGAAATTGAGTCATGAGATCCAAGATATAACACGCGAAAAGTGAAACTGAGTCATCATATGATCCAAGAGACTAACACGCACTTAAAGTTGCTAAATAGTTAGAAAAAGGTATTAAGAGAGTGCAAAGTCTACACTGTGGAGATAAAGAGTTCACCGAAGATTAAATTAAAGGAAAAAGGAGTCAAGAACTCGAAAAAGTGTATTATATAAAGTTTGTACCTTATAACTAATGTGAAGAAACATTGCATGTGAGAGTTGTTATCAAGCTTGGGTGTGAAAGAGAGATTCAATGTGAAGAAACATGGCCTCTCTGGTGTTCGTATTCTGTTTGAATGTGAATACAGATTGTCCATAAAAGCGAGTGCTGATTTTCAATGCTGTTGACAAAAGAAAATATTTATCAATTTTCTATAAACATATTTCACGTGAGCAAACAGTATTATGTATTCCATGAACTGAAACCTCAACGCCCAATCATTCTTCTTATCTCTCTGCCAAACCCAACTAAGATTGTCTGGTGATTTTCCAAGAGGTTATCATGTCTACACCCGTTGATGTTTGACCGTTGTTGATGCTTTCCTACAAATTCAGCTTTCACAATAATGTAATGGAAATCGATGGCACTGATATCGCTCTCAAGGACTTGGGGACCTCAACAGAAGGCCGCCCATAGGGGATTCTTGATGTNATAAAGAGTTCACCGAAGATTAAATTAAAGGAAAAAGGAGTCAAGAACTCGAAAAAGTGTATTATATAAAGTTTGTACCTTATAACTAATGTGAAGAAACATTGCATGTGAGAGTTGTTATCAAGCTTGGGTGTGAAAGAGAGATTCAATGTGAAGAAACATGGCCTCTCTGGTGTTCGTATTCTGTTTGAATGTGAATACAGATTGTCCATAAAAGCGAGTGCTGATTTTCAATGCTGTTGACAAAAGAAAATATTTATCAATTTTCTATAAACATATTTCACGTGAGCAAACAGTATTATGTATTCCATGAACTGAAACCTCAACGCCCAATCATTCTTCTTATCTCTCTGCCAAACCCAACTAAGATTGTCTGGTGATTTTCCAAGAGGTTATCATGTCTACACCCGTTGATGTTTGACCGTTGTTGATGCTTTCCTACAAATTCAGCTTTCACAATAATGTAATGGAAATCGATGGCACTGATATCGCTCTCAAGGACTTGGGGACCTCAACAGAAGGCCGCCCATAGGGGATTCTTGATGTGATCGTGCATTTCATTTTCAAACTGTTTTCACACAGAATTTTGTATCACTTTTACAATAAAAGGACAAAAGATAATAGAATTAAAGTAGCGAAATAGATAAGAGATTTATAATAGTGAAATATCTATAACATGAAAAAGAAATTAATTAAGTAACAAAATATAGAATACTATGTACAACTTCAGAATTAAGAATTTTAATATCTTTTTCTTATAAAAATAAAATTGGGAATCTTATGTACAACTTCAGAATTAAGAAATTTAATACTTTTTTCTTATAAAAATAAAATTGGTTATTTAACATACAATAGTTTTATCATTTTTAATACTTTTATTATAATTTTTTAATTTGTCTCATTTATCCATCATGAAACAGAATATTGACATTTTTATATACATAAGACAAAAATAAAAAATAATAATAATAAAAAATAATGCAATATCTTTTTTTGATTTGTTTCATATTAAATTATATATAAATATTTTAATTAAAACTTTTTTTTATTTATGAGTTATTTTTTCATGGTAATTTTAAATTTTTAAACTTTTAAGTATAGTATAGTATGTATTAAGTTTTAATTGAATGATCTCAAATTAAGTAGATAAATATATATTTTTTTACAAAGAATGTATGAATGTTTTTCTACATCAAATTATTTATTAAAAATTGACTATTAATTATTGCGGATAGTTAAGTTATTGTGGATAGTTAAGTTTTTTGCCTATTTTGTCTCCTTATATATTCTTTTGTCTTATTATCATTTTTTCTTTCTTTCTTTTATTTTCTTATTTTATTTTCCTTTTTTCCATTTTCATTTCTTCTTCCATTTTTCATACTTTTCTTTATACTTACCAATTTCATGAATAAAGAGAGGGATATTCCATTCCTTTCATGTTCTCTTCTTTCATCACCACTAAGGATTCTTTCATCGCCACTAAGGATATTCCATGTAGGGCATGATTCAAAACTAACCCAAGGACTTAAATTAGTACACATATCCATAGATTTCCTTTCTTTTGCACAATATAATGGGTTTGCATGGGGTATACAAACATTAGACTATATTATTTGTTGGCGCAGGGGCAAACCCAGGGTTCATCTCTAACAATTCACCAACAAGCCCTAACTATTGGCCCTTTCGGCAACAATTGCGAAGCACATGCAGTCTCACCCGAAGTAGCAATAGGGGGTTGCATGACACATGTGTCTACAACTAGAGGAAATACAAAGTGGATCCAAAACAATGGCAACATAGGAGCTAGATATCATTTACCAACTTAAACCTACTTCGAATAGATATGTCTCAGATCTAACACAATGATGCAATAACAAAATAACAGAAGGAAAAAGAACACAACATCAATTCCATAGAACAACTAGATATGTGTGGTTCTCCCTCACTCTAGGGCTACGTCCACATAACTGTATTTCTTGATATTATAGGAAAACATACAGTTCTATCTGTGCTCTTAGCTTGCAGATCTCTCTCTCTCTCTCCCTGCCCTGCGTACCTAGCTACAGGGTTGATCTTCGTACCCAGATGAAAATCTTACAATACCAGAGTGCTCTCACACACATGTTGACGGGCGAAATTGACCGTCCGTCAACTGGGAGAGTGGAACCGGTCCGAGGTTGTCTAATAACCCAAGTCGTTTGGAATGGACCACCCTGACGAGTTTAACGACTCCGTTGGCCGCCCTAAGGTCTCGTATGGAAACCAAAGAGAAATGATCTGAGCTAAGAAATCTAAAAGGGAAACTAGAAACTAATAAAACAAAAACAAAGAACTAAACTAATAAAGGAAACTAGAAACTAACAAAGAAAACTAAACTAACTACACTAATCTAACTATAAATTACTAGCTACAAGATACTAACTATGATTATAATAACTCAAATCAACTACCTAATGATCAACTATGATATTCCTTATTCACAAATGTACAATATGAACAAACTACAGATTTGTTTAAAACCTGCGAAACTCATGTGATTGCTGCCCTCGGACAGCCAAGGGTCTTTTTTCTTTAATTTTTGTATTTATGAAAAAGAAATAAAGCTAACTGAAATTCAACAATCTAATCTATATTTCTGAAATTAAACGATCTAATATTAAGATTAAATCTATATTAAATTACTTAATGAAAACAGTAAACTACACTAATTAACCTAGAAACGCTCCAGGTCTGTCCTGTGTATAATTGCTTCTTAAGCTGATTGGAGGAAGAAATTCACACCATTTAGCCCTCAAGCTTCTCGCAAAGGATCATCTATAATGCTTCCTGAAGTATGTTGCAGGACAAATAAAACATAAAAGAAATCATAACAATTTTCTGATTATAAATCCCTGCAAAAAGAAAACCTATTGTGCAGCAAATTTATATATTACAATTCAATTCATGAAGAAGACAAAGCTATCATCCACAAACAGAATCGACAACTGTTATGTCTTTTTAATTATTTGGAAGAGACAAGATATAGATAACAGAAATAAAATTATATCACTTGAATTTGATTTAGATAACAAAGTAATACTAAGTCATAAACAATATGATATACAAAACATGGAACAAAGTGTTGATATATTGAAAAGCAAAAGCTATGACAAGACACCGTTTCTGCTCCAGTTTGAATCAAAATTTTGTATCCTGGTTCTCCCAAAACTGAGGATGATCCATTATTACAAAACATAGGTTTATATAAGTTTTCTCACAAGGTAAAACTTCCTTGTGAATAAATTCAGATAAGTTTATACAATCTGGGAATAATCCCCAAAATCCCTTAAACTAAGCAACTAAAAATGCAAATGAAATCCTTAATATATCTTCCAACTGCTCCTCATATCCATTATCAATTTGACTTTGCCTGTATTAGACACAAAGATCAAGTTAGAGGAGTATTTTAAAAATAATAATAATAATAAATGACTTCTATAGACTCAGCTACAGAATCTTCTGATTCTGTAGCTGGTCTAGAATAGTAAACAGGACTAGATATATAATCAAATCAAATCGAATCAAATGATCTTTTAATAATCAAACGGTTCAATAAAAATAATCCTTTAAATAAAATCAAAACAAGATACAATCGGGACTGAGTAGAAGTGCTCTGTTTTCCAATTAACATAAGATTGAATCAAATCTTAACAAAATTGTTTCATGAAGATAATCGATGATAAACCGAATCGTATGAGATACAATTATTAACGATTTGCATAGGATTCATATAGTTAATTCACTGCCAATATAGAAATCTTGTCATGATTTCATGCGTAACTATATCCATAAAATCCAGTCACGGGATTCGTTCGCTGAGTTTAAAGCATTTCACAGGTAGAACCGAAAATAATGGTTATCAATTACCAATTTTAATCACAACAGCAGATTGATATCTCTTAATTACAAACACGATGCGCAAATAACTTCCATTGTAATCGGATGAAATCATATTGACTCAGAAATCTTCACACGGTCAATGGTCAGAGACGCAATAAAATCGACATAATTCATGAACTGGGCAATAACCGATACCAATCAATGTAATTATAGAAGCGCTTATCTGAACAGAATCCAATCCAAATGAATAATGAGAATCGAATTAATTGCAAATCGTATATGTATAATCAGAATATCATCAGATTTGGTCGCTAGATGTTGAAAGAAAATTTAACCCATTTATCAGTTACATTCAGATAAAACATAACCAATTCCAATCGTAGCATTGGCTATATCACAAAATCAGCCTATTTTAAACAACTTTTCTTATTATCAGGGCATTCAATTGTAGCTAAATTTGAACAATCATATCTACTTGACGATCCATCGAATCGAAAACAAATCCAACTGAATCTTAAACCAAAACAAAATTATGTACAGCGGAGCATGCCTATGCAACAGAGTAAGTGAAATATGTACACAGAGTATAATATAAATGAGTGGAGATTATACCATCACAGTTGTTGAAACTATGTCAATTTTGAATTGACAATAGTGGTAGCAGATTCGACATTCTTGAACAGGATTGACCCAGTAGTTCATTGCTTCTTATCGTTGGGTTGGACCTTTGCCTTCTGGCCAGTGAGCTTTGCCACTTGGCTTTCCAAATCGTGGATCCTGGACTGTAACGTAGGTACATCCAAGTAATATCTCTCTAACCACAGTCCACACTGATCACAAGGTGCAACATCATTTTGAACAGAAGGGGGTTTTGATGATTCCCCGAGGGTTTCATGGGATGGTTTAATACCAGGAAAATCAGGGTTATCCCGCAGACAGGGAGGTAAATTTTTAACGAAATCGTAAGGAGGTTTGTTACACAAGCCCTCGGAGTAAGGGTACTCCTCGGCGAGAAATCGTTCCACTTCAGAATCCGAGTCTTCGCTGACCGCGATAGGCTCTAACTTAACAGGGGGCTTGGGTTTATTCCTCGCCATGCGCAAAATCAGCCTTGCATTTTTCTTGCCTCTAGCATTAGTACTAGTCTTAGGTTTTGGCTTTCTGGTCGTGGGTTTATCCACTTCAGCTCACTTAGTGACAGCCATAGGTAAACTTGTAGGTGGGTTGGGTTCCGGTTTAGGTAGTAAAAAATTATAAGGCACAGGGGTAGGCTTGGTCTCGGTTACCACGGGCTTGTCAACCTGTGGAGGGTCCAACTCTTCGAAATGATTACGGCTGAGGAAATCATCCCAACAATCACCGTGCAACCTTAACTCGTAAACCACTATCAATTTAATAAAACCTAAATGAAAAAGGCTGGTGTCAGCTTGGCTGCGCTTGTATCTTTTAGCCATTTTGAATAAGATTCGATGCAAATAATGGGGCAAACTGAGCTCAAAACCCATAAACACCATTAATAAACGCAGGTGAAACATGAAGACGAAACCATACCTGCCTTCACATGTAACGAACTGCTTGATAATCATCAAGAGATCATACCAGTGGGGTTTCAACATCTTCGTAGGCAAACCTCTGTCACAAGAGCCCATTGTCCGAGACTGAAATAACAATGTCCACGGGAAATCGTCAACCTTGCAGTTTTTAGACTATTTTTGTCCCGTAACAGGCAAGCTAGTCGCCGAGCTGAGGAATTGTTCAGTGATTTCAAGCTGGACATCTCTCACTTTGGCTCGGCAACCATCAAACGACAATGCAAATTGTCGAGCCACAGTGATGTTGTAACCATCAAATTTCCTTATAAAAGCAAGCCACCTGAACTCTTTCAAGTCGTTAAATGCACCATCAAACATTAGCAGGGCCTGGCACCCATTAGGCTTTGCCCTTATGACAGGAGCCATAGCATCGGTACATGGTAGGGTTTGAGCTAAACAAACAGAGCACAGGGTCGAAACGATAGGGTTTAACCAATGCAGCGCTCAAAGATGCATGAATTAACTACATGCGTGCGAAGGTGGTGGGATTACCACCACCACGCATTGTATTAATGACCGCGTACAGTGCTGTTACAATCAAAATTACTTAAACCATTCGTATCGGCCAGAAAATAAGTGAATCATCATATCAACGTGCCATTCATCCAAATCAGAACTGCAACCATAAGTGATAATCATGCCCCAAGTGTTAAATCCAAATCAACACTAAGTTCAGCATTAACCACGATCTATCGCGTCATTCAAACGTACCAAACCAATGTTAATTAACTCAAATCAATACATAGTTCGTTCCATGTGGTATCAAACTCACAAAACAATGTATC
>SNQJ01S0008147.1:108182-124099 GCA_010110895.2 Picea sitchensis
TTCTATAGACTCAGCTACAGAATCTTCTGATTCTGTAGCTGGTCTAGAATAGTAAACAGGACCAGATATATAATCAAATCAAATCGAATCAAATGATCTTTTAATAATCAAACGGTTCAATAAAAATAATCCTTTAAATCAAATCAAAACAAGATACAATCGGGACTGAGTAGAAGTGCTCTGTTTTCCAATTAACATAAGATTGAATCAAATCTTAACAAAACTGTTTCATGAAGATAATCGATGATAAACCGAATCGTATGAGATACAATTATTAACGATTTGCATAGGATTCATATAGTTAATTCACTGCCAATATAGAAATCTTGTCATGATTTCATGCGTAACTATATCCATAAATCCAGTCACGGGATTCGTTCGCTGAGTTTAAAGCATTTCACAGGTAGAACCGAAAACAATGGTTATCAATTACCAATTTTAATCACAACAGCAGATTGATATCTCTTAATTACAAACACGATGCGCAAATAACTTCCATTGTAATCGTATGAAACCATATTGACTCAGAAATCTTCACACGGTCAATGGTCAGAGACGCAATAAAATCGACATAATTCATGAACTGGGCAGTAACCGATACCAATCAATGTAATTATAGAAGCGCTTATCTGAACAGAATCCAATCCAAACGAATAATGAGAATCGAATTAATTGCAAATCGTATATGTATAATCAGAATATCATCAGATTTGGTCGCTAGATGTTGAAAGAAAATTTAACCCATTTATCAGTTACATTCAGATAAAACATAACCAATTCCAATCGTAGCATTGGCTATATCACAAAATCAGCCTATTTTAAACAACTTTGCTTATTATCAGGGCATTCAATTATAGCTAAATTTGAACAATCATATCTACTTGACGATCCATCGAATCGAAAACAAATCCAACCGAATCTTAAACCAAAACAAAATTATGTACAGCGGAGCATGCCTATGCAACAGAGTAAGTGAAATATGTACACAGAGTATAATATAAATGAGTGGATATTATACCATCACAATTGTTGAAACTATGTCAATTTTGAATTGACAATAGCGGCAGCAGATTCGACATTCTTGAACAAGATTGACCCAACAGTTCGTTGCTTCTTATCGTTGGGTTGGACCTTTGCCTTCTGGCTAGTGAGCTTTGCCACTTGGCTTTCCAAATCGTGGATCCTGGACTGTAACGTAGGTACATCCAAGTAATATCTCTCTAACCATAGTCCACACTGATCACAAGGTGCAACAACATTTTGAACAGAAGGGGGTTTTGATGATTCCCCAAGGGTTTCATGGGATGGTTTAATACCAGGAAAATCAGGGTTATCCCGCAGACAGGGAGGTAAATTTTTAACGAAATCGGAGGTTTGTTACACAAGCCCTCGAAGTAAGGGTACTCCTCGGCGAGAAATCGTTCCACTTCAGAATCTGAGTCTTCGCTGACCGCGATAGGCTCTAACTTAACAGGGTGCTTGGGTTTATTCCTCGCCATGCGCGAAATCAACCTTGCATTTTTGTTGCCTCTAGCATTAGTACCAGTTTTAGGTTTTGGCTTTCTGGTCGTGGGTTTATCCACTTCAGCTCGCTTAGTGACAGCCATAGGTAAACTTGTAGGTGGGTCGGGTTTCGGTTTAGGTAGTAAAAAATTATAAGGCACAGGGGTAGGCTTGGTCTCGGTTACCACGGGCTTGTCAACCTCTGGAGGGTCCAACTCTTCGAAATGATTACGACTGAGGAAATAAGCCCAACAATCACCGTGCAACCTTAACTCGTAAACCACTATCAATTTAATCAAACCTAAATGAAAAAGGCTGGTGTCAGCTTGGTTGCGCTTGTATCTTTTAGCCATTTTGAATAAGATTCGATGAAAATAATGGGGCAAACTGAGCTCCAAACCCATAAACACCATTAATAAACGCAGGTGAAACAGGAAGACGAAACCATACCTGCCTTCACACGTAACAAACTGCTTGATAATCATCAAGAGATCATACCAGCGGGGTTTCAACATCTTCGTAGGCAAACCTCTATCACAAGAGCCCACTGTCCGAGACTGAAATAACAATGTCCATGGGACATCGTCAACCTTGCAGTTTTTAGACCATTTTTGTCCCGTAACAGGCAAGCTAGTCGCCGAGCTGAGGAATTGTTCAGTGTTTTCAAGATGGACATCTCTCACTTTGGCTCGGTAGCCATCAAACGACAATGCAAATTGCCGTGCCACAGTGATGTTGTAACCATCAAATTTCCTTATAAAAGCAAGCCACCCGAACTCTTTCAAGTTGTTAAACGCACCATCAAACATCAGCAGGGCCTGGCACCCATTGGGCTCTGCCCTTACGACAGGAGCCATAGCATCGGTACATGGTAGGGTTTGAGCTAAACAAACAGAGCACAGGGTCGAAACGATAGGGTTTAACCAATGCAGCGCTCAAAGATGCATGAATTAACTACATGCGTGCGAAGGTGGTGGGATTACCACTGCCACGCATTGTATTAATGACCGCGTACAGTGCTATTACAATCACAATTACTTAAACCATTCGTATCGGCCAGCAAATAAGCGAATCATCATATCAACGTGCCATTCATCCAAATCAGAACCGCAACCATAAGCGATAATCATGCGCCAAGTGTTAAATCCAAATCAACACTAAGTTCAGCATTAACCACGATCTATCGCGTCATTCAAACGTACCAAACCAATGTTAATTAACTCAAATCAATACATAGTTCGTTCCATGTGGTATCAAACTCACAAAACAATGTATCGAGCAAGGGTTTAAACCATAAAATCGAAAATCCCAAAGGTCGATCAATGCGCCTTGCAAAACTCAAACCACTTCAAACTTATGATATCAAACTTAAAGCTTTGCCAATTTGTTTTTAGCATAATCAAAGTGTAAAACATTGCAACTAATGGCCACATGAAAATCATAGGTCAAGAATCATGTCATATATAAAACAAAAGGAATTATGACTTCATCAAAAACCAAGTTGCGCAATTAAAGTGCATAGATATAGTTTGAAGAAACTTTTGCAATGATGTGATAAACCAATGGTCAAGTGTTTTTCATTAAATCAAATAAAAATGACGACAGTCAGAGCAACGAAAGAGGTGTTTTCACACTTTCAGTTGTGAAAACTGTAGCGAAACCAAAATGCAATCGTCGCAAAAATGAAACAAAAGTCTAGAAGCACAATGCGATGATGACTTGTCATTTAGAAGACAAGGGGTGTAGGCAGCTTTTTAGGGCAAAAATAAAAAAATGTAATTGGCTGCCAACAACACAAAACAACAATATCGACTCTCAACCAATAATAACAATAATAGCCAACGCCGAACTCCCAACGAACCCATCCCAAGTCCTCTAGAACTTTATTTATACATTACAATGACTCTCAGACATCCTTAGTTCGAAACCTAGGTGTCAAAACCATAAATACCAAAACCCTAGGTGTCTAAAACCCTAGGTCCACTTTGACCCACGTTTTTCGGGCTTCGCCAGCCTGTCTTTCCTTATTTCCCGTGAGGTGCTCCAAAGCATCCATTGGTGGCTTTTTCCACTTGCTGAGTTGTCCACGATCCATCTTCCTTGCTGATCTGTTTTCCTTGATCTTCTCCTTCAACAGATTGTTTTCCCTTACTTCGCTCCTTCTTTTCTTCTTCTTTGACCACTTCGAACCAATCACAGTCAATGTGTCTTCCGTGCAGTTCGCACTTCATCTTTTCTTTTCCTTTTTCTTCGCTTTGTTTCTTAATCCATACCCAAGGGACAACAATTCCCTAATACTCACCTGTGACTCATCGCAAGGCACTGTAGATCTGGACCTTCTGTTTCACTTCAACTTCATACTACACAACGCAGCCTGTGTTTTTTGTTCTATCCCTCCCCACTATGTGCAAACTGTCTTTTCTGTGTCTGGTACCCAGTTTCAACTGCACCTCGTACCTAGACCCTTCTTCTTCTGCTTCTACCGAGAGTTGTGAGGCAGCTGGTTGTCATAGTACAATTTCAACCAGCTCCCATTCACCAATCCTTCCTTTCATTCACCATTCAAAGTCTTCAACTGTGCAACTCTTCCTTTTGTAACTTAGACAACCTCATATGGCCCCAACCAATGTGTCTTGAACTTCCCTGGATGCTTCATGAACTTGTTGTCATATACCAATACCAGATCTCCTTGCTTCAAGGATTTCTTCTTGATGTGTGTGTCATGGTAAGCCTTCTCTCGTTCCTTCTGTACCTGCTGAAAGAATCCTACAATAAATCTGTCTTCCTCTAGTTCTACCAACTTCACGAGCCTCTCTTGAACAATGCCAGTGTCATCCATATCTATAAATGCTACAATTCTCAGGCTAGGAACTAAATATTCCATAGGTACTATTGCTTCTAGACCATAAACCAATTTGATGGGAGTCTGCATTGTCAGCTTCTTGCAAGTTGTTCTATAGACCCATAACATTGCTAGTACTTGCAAATCCCAATCATCTCTGTTCACACTGCAAATTTTCATCAACATTACTCCAAGATATTATTGAAAGCTTCAATTGTACCATTCACCTGCGGGTAGTATGGAGTGCTCTTCAACTATTTTCACACAGAATTATGTATCACTTTTACAATGAAAGGACAAAAGATAATAGAATTAAAATAGCGAAATAGATAAGAGATTTATAATAATGAAATATCTATAACATGAAAAAGAAATTAATTAACAAAATATAGAATCTTATGTACAACTTCAGAATTAAGAATTTTAATATTTTTTTATTATAAAAATAAAATTGGTTATTTAACATACAATAGCTTTATCATTTTTAATACTTTTATTATAACTTTTCAATTTGTCTCATTTATCCATCATGAAACATACAATTTTTAACATACAATAGCTTTATCATTTTTAATACTTTTATTATAACTTTTCAATTTGTCTCATTTATCCATCATGAAACAAAATATTGACAATTTTTATATACATAAGATAAAAATAAAAATAATATAATATCATTTTTAATTTATTTCTTATTAAATTATATATGATTACTTTAATTACAATTTTTTTTCTTTTAAATAGTTTTAAAATTTTAAACATTTACCTATATACTTCAAGTTATATATTAAGTTTTAATTGAATGATCTCAAATTAACTAGATAAATATATTTGTTTACAAAGAATGTATGAATATTTTTTACATTAAATTATCTATTAAAAATTTACTGTACAGTTAAGTTTTTTTTCTATTTTGTCTCCTTGTATATATATTTTTTTGTCTTATTATCATTTTTTATTATATTTTTTTTTCATTTTTTTTTTTCTTATTCTATTTTCCTTCTTTCTATTTTCATTTCTTCTTCCATATATTTACCATACTTACCAATTCTATGAATAAAGAAGAGGGATATTCCATTCCTTCCATGTTCTCTCCTTTCATCACCATGAAGGATATTCTTTGTAGCTCATGATTCAAAACTAACCCAAAGATTTAAATTAACACATCCATACATAAATTTCCTTTCTTTTGCACAATATAATGGGTTTGCATGGGGTATATAAACATTAGACTATATTATTGCTCGGGTTCATGTGGACTAAATCTTAAGCCCAAATCCAATTACCATAATTGATTTACATAGGAAATCGATGACGTTTAAGTCTCAACATTCATGAATTGTATCTTGAGATAGATGAGGAGCATGGATACTCATTGGAAATCCCAAGGTAAGGATAATCTTATGGCATGGTAAGATTGGCAATTTCCACATGGCATATAGGTCCATGTTAAAATTAAATGCACCAATACCTTTCTTTTGTACATAGAATGCCATCAACTATTCTCTAAGAGTTGAGACTTTCTTATTTTGTCCTAGAGAAACCTACAAGAAATACTCACGAAATCTAATGCAATGCATATTATGATCATGGGTTGAAGCACTAACCATGACAAGTCATGGGTTAATTATTCAAGAAAATATCACAAAGATGAAAATGAAGATCAAATTAGACATTGTCTATCATTTATGCGAGAGACTCAAAGCACACTTTAAGGATAATAGAAGATGGGTTTACTAAATGTAGTAATCAACTTTGACATTGTCAAAGTTATTCAACTTGAGATAGTCAATGCAATAGTAGATTAGATTCATTATAAAGAGGATGATCAAATTTGACATGGTAAAAATGATCATAATTGGGAGGTTATTTAAGTACATATTAAGGATGTGTATGGGTTTTCTTTAGGAAATTTGATCCAAGATTATTAGTGTTTTGAGTATAAGTATTGGGGAAACATGATACTATGGTGATTTTCATTTTCCTTTTATGTCATGTAGATCACATTGTTGTTCCAAGACTATTGCCACTAATACCGTATAACAATTTGATTTTATCTTAGCATTGGAGGTCATCCATTTTAAGGTTAAATTTGTGCAAGACTAAGTAATGAGATACATCTTATCCCTTTCTATGCTCTATGTGAGACCAAAATATCCAATGACTATTATGTGAATGAACACGCTATTTTAACTCTTCCTAATACTATGCCATCTTGTCATTCTCTCACTTGTCATACTAATATTAATGATTTTGTAAGGTATGTCCTTTGATTCCCTTATTGAGACTAAGTCTAGTATTTAGTAGAAAACTACAATAAGACACGTTCTTTGAGTTCTCTTCTAAACTTTTCAAAATTCCATGCAAGCCTTCATATGCATTTAATACCATAGTCCAATAGGATAAGCGTTGATTCTATACAAACCTTCTAGTTTAGATGATAAACACCTCAAGCAACTTCCATTTTCTAATTCACTATGATATACACTAGTACTGTGGTGTTGTTGGAATTTGTCTCTAGGATTGGCACTATAGGCTTGAACTATTGATATTAATGGATTTATATTTTAGGTGCAATTTTAGGTGACAACAATTGACATTGTTATGGAGGAATAAATTTCAATACATTGGTATATCAATAGTTTAGATTACAAGGACATTGATGAGATACATCCATTGGTGATCAAACATCTCATTTAGTCACTCCACAAGAAGAGAGGATACATGGAGGACATCAACACAGATCATCCCACTTTAATCCCTTTCAAATAATTTTTCCACCATTTGAAGATCTACAAAAGGTATTCAAGAAGTGGAAGGTGGACCATTAGGTTCAAGCTTCATAGAATTCAACTACACAAGAGCTTGATAAAATTATAGAATTTGTTAGATTTATTTTTGTTGAAGATTCTTTACAAGATAGTATCTTTAATAACACATTAGGATCTATGGATTAAATAAGATGGGAACCTACTAGGCATGAGCCCTCATATTTCTCTACCGTACCTAAGTAGCCACATGATATGCCTAATAAGGTTAAAAAACTCCTAAATTTTCAAGGAAATAATGCTATATCAACTGATCTAAGAATTTTATACTTTTGCAAAAAAACATAGAAGGTGCTTATGAAGATGTATTGATGAAACTATTTATCCAATCTCTAGAGGAGGACGTTAGACATGGCATAATTGTCAGTGTTTCATGGAAACCTACACAGGAGATCTACCTACAACATACATAAATAAATCTTATCAAGAAAAGGAAGAGAGATACACAATGAAGAATGAGAATCAATGTCTATTATGATCTTATCAATGAGTGAGTGATCTTCACTCATATAGGCAATGACATCCTATAATTAGGAATGCATGCATAATAGTGATGGTCTAAGATTAGAAAGTCTAAAGTAGAACTAGTCAGTTAACTCCCACTGAACTAGTGTTACTCCCACTGAATTAGTGTGCCGAAAATAGAAATTTCTCCAACACCCCCCCTGAACATCACTATGGAGTAAAAAATGAGTCCTAGATACTAGTCCACATTAGGTACTCGTGTAAATGCAACTAATCAACACTGAATAAATGTGAGGAAAGAGGGAAAACCATGTGGGAACAAAACCCCCCCTCAAAAGATAATGTATCAAAAGAAGAAAATGGAAACTTCTAGGCAACTGTGTTCTTCACTGCAAGACGATCCCGCAAAGTCTGAAACTTCTGCTCATTGAAATTCTTTGTGAAGATACAAAAATATTTATGGATCTGATGAAGTCCTTTGGTAACTTGTCTAGCCTTGTACCTCTTGATCCTATGGACCCATCTGCACCTAAAAATATTCCTTTTCTGGTGGAAGTGGAACCAGATTCCATGTATGATTTTGTAGGAGTGAGTCATACTCCTTCTTCATGGCGGATTTCCATAATGGATTTACCACAACCCTATTGTAGGTCTGTGGATCAATAGATTGAACCATATAACAATGCATGGGCATCGCAGGTTTTGAAGCTCGAAATACATGAGAAGGCTCCTCATGCTGAGATCGAGTCCTCCTCGAATCCAATGGATTCCCTGCAAGGTTGTCTTCTTCCTGAAGTGTGGTCTATGCCTTCTTGGTCATCTACTGAAGCTTTGGCGCTAGCTTCTTATCTGGCTGTACTACCTGCTTATTTTCATGTACAGAATCTGAGTGTATGGAATCATCTCTGATGTATGAAACTGATGGAAGCACAAGAGTATATGCATGTTGCACTGGAGGTGCATTGATCCAGGTGGATATCGGTGGCCACCCACCTTTTCCAAGTAGCTCAAAACACATTTTTGGTAATTTACTATTTTTAGCAGTTTTCACTTCCAGAGCCATTTTGAGGCCCTAAATGATGTTTTTTTTGGGAAAATAGGTTTGAAATATGTAAGTTCCTTCATTATTTCACCTAAAATGAATCTCCTTGACGATACCTTTCCAAAGGGCTATCATACGCCTAAAACGAAGATCGTATGAAAACATTACGACACCGAGAAGTTGATGTACTAACTTACCCAAACGGGGCCCACATGACTTTTGGCACTTCATCTCCTAGGGTTAGGTTTTTGGATGTCTAGGTTTTTGGCATTCTTGCTTATTGTAAAAAGGCCTTCAGAGCCTCATTGTAATCATCTTCTTGCGAATGAGCACAACCGCCACATCTCTTCTTAGAGATAAGCCACCACCATTCCATCAAGCTTGTTTCCGCTACATTTTACAGTTTCAGCTTATTTCATTATTGAATAGAAAACCAGTTTTACTGTATCTCTATTATTTTGTGTTAAGCACCTATTAATAATCTATATTCATTTCATTCTACTCATAAAATCTGGATCAGTGGTATCAGAGCGGTCTGCTCCTTGTCATATTAATGCGTGTCCTCAACGAGGTTAGAGTACAAAGAGTTGGGTCTTGAGCTTGTTTCTCTTGAGGAAAAAATATCTTGCATGCCCAAGTGACCTCTCATGGCAGGAGAAAATAAAGATGACGGGACAAGATATCCTTTCAAACTGTTGATTGAGGAATCCCTCACGCAATAGAGAAACAAGATGATGGATAGTTTCATGCAAATCCTTCCGTGGCTACCAACAAGCGACACATCTTCTTAGAGAAGAGGCGCCTCCCCCTTCAAGGTACAAATAAACTTTGATATTCCTATATTTGAAGGTCATATAGACGTAGATGATGTAGACAAGTGGTTGAATCTGCTAGAAGGGTATTTTTCTGTCCATAAATTTTCGAATAAAGAAAAGATTACTTTTGCGCTCCTTAAAGCCATTCCCCATGTCAAAGATTGGTGGGAAAATTTATGTGAGAAAAAGGAAACAAAGGAACCCTCATTATTTATAGTCAGAGCCACCTGGGAATCCTCTAGGGATGCTATTAAGGAAAAATACTACCCTGTCGAAAGTTATGATGACTTGTATACCAAATGGACCACACTGTGGCAAGAAAGAGACCAAGCAGTGTTGGATTTCAAAAATATCTTCCATACCTTGCGCACCAAGATGGGTATCAAAGATTCATAGCGACATCTGGTGCTCAAGTATCGCGGTGCTCTGCATAGATACATCAAGATCAAAATGTAATTTCTGGACATCTCATCCTTGGGTGCGGCCTATCAATATGCCATCAAAATCGAGCAGAAGCTCAAACAAAAGATGCGACAATTTGGGCCTGGGAACCACTCACAACAAAATCCAAGAAAGGGCAGCCCCAACCCACAGAAAAAAGGACAGAGAAAATATGGACAACATTAGGACAACCAGTCCAAGCCATAAGAAAAGAAGGACACCAAAAATACAAATAAAGATACCGGGAAGTGGTGCAACTTCCATAAGAGCCCTTGGCATAACACTATTGATTGTCGCTCAAAGCATTCGCTAGTGGCTGAAGTGTAAGCCTCTGAATCAGATGCAGATTCTGACTCTGAGCCAGAACTAAAAAGGGGAAGACAGATCATTGACGCAGAACCCAGTGCCACCGTTGCTACCACCAACCTCCATCCTAGCGAACTAGATGAGACAGAAGAAGGAGAGTGCCTCTTCCATTCACATTGTGGGTAAAAGGCACCCCCCTGCACTTCATCGTTGATAGGGGTAGCCAAAATAACCCCATCTCAGCAGAGGTCGTTAAGCGGTTGGCCCTGTTGACAATGCCGCACCCACAACCCTACACCATTGGATGGCTCCGCCAAGGAAGTGATCTCCACGTCAGCCAACAGTGTCGATTGTCGTACGACATCAAGCCCTTCAAAGATGAGGTATTGTGTGATGTTTCTCCTCTCGAAGTTTGTGTTGTTTTTTTGGTCCAACCTTATTTATGGAAACATCATGCTGTATATGAGTCTAGGCCTCGTAGTGTTATTATTACTTTGAACAGGAAATTATACAGGATACCCTAGGCAGTCCCACCTAGTGCTATTTCCATTTTCTCTGCTAAGCAATGCAGGAAGGTCATCTCTCAGATGGGGAAGTTTGTCTTCTTTGTGATTCTCTCTCAGAATAAGAAAAATATCATAGCCACATCCAGGGTCTCTGTAGCTGACCTCTCAACACAACAAAAGAAAGTAGATAAGGTCATGGAAGAATACTCAGATATCTTCTCCTCACCTACCGAGGTACCTCTGCATTGCCAGGTCAAGCACCCCATCGATTTGACCCCTGAAGCATCGCTTCCCAATGGGCCAGTCTATTATTTCTCTCTGTTAGAGAATGAGGAGATCAGGTGACAAATCCAAGAACTACTCCACAGGGGGCACATCCATCCCAGCTCATCACCTTGCGGGAGACCAATCGTGATGGTACAGAAGAAAGATGGAATATGGTGACTCTGCATTGATTATCAGGCTCTGAATAAAATCACAGTCAGAAACCGATACCCAATTCCCCGAATTGACGACCTCCTTGATCAACTCATGGGGGCCAAATACTTCAGTAAGATTTATCTAAAGTATGGCTACCACCAGGTCCCGATAGAATAGACAGATGTATGGAAGACCGCCTTCAAGTCAAAGGAAGGCCTTTTTGAGTGGTTGGTCATACCCTTTGGTTTGACAAATGCTCTAACCACTTTCACGGGGATGATGGATGATATCCTGCAACCATTCAACAATACTTTTGTAGTGGTGTATCTGGATGACATTCTCATTTACAACAAGACTTGGGCTGAACACTTGCATCATATTCAACAGGTTCTGCACACCCTGCGACAACACAAGCTATATGCCAACTTGGAAAAATGATCCTTCAGCATGGACAAGGTCCATTACATGTGATACATCATTGATCAACATGGCGCACATGTGGATCCATCCAAGATCCAAGTCATCCATGACTGGCCAACCCCAACCACACTCACTGAGCTTCAGAGCTTCTTGGGCCTTGCCAATTTCTACTGCAGGTTCGTGTTGGGATTCTCCTATATTGCATGGGACCTCAGCCAAATAACTAGTAGTGTTGGTAAGGTAAAATTTGCATGGGGCTGGTCCCAACAATAAGTGTTCGATGATTTGAAGCAGCGCTTGTGCTCAACCCCAGTACTTTCATTACGAGACCTACAACAACCCTTTGAGATTGAGATAGATGCTTCAGACTATGATGTGGGCATCGTTCTCACTTAGCACGACCACCCCGTGGCCTATGATAGTGAGACACTATCCAATGTTGTCCGTAAGTACCCTACTTATGACAAAGAAATGTACTCCATTGTGCAAGCCTACCGCCAGTGGAGACATTACATTCTTGGGAAGGAGACAGTCATCTGCACCGATCATAAGCCATTGCAGTTCATGCAGACACAAGGAAAATTGCAGAATGACCACCATCAAAAGTGGTCCACATACTTGCAACAATTCCACCTCAACATCAAGTATAAAACATGAAGCACCAATCGCATCGGTGATTGCCTCAGCAGACCGCTAGTCACGACACTCACCACGGTGCTAGACTCTTGCGGCCATGAGACCTCTAGATGGACCCAACTCTATGAGACAGAGTCGAACTTTGCCACCACATACCAAATGTTGGGTGCAAACGTGGTTGTTGATAATTTCCATCTTCAGGATGGGTTGTTGTGTCGTCTTGGCCATATATGTGTTCCATCAAGCGAGTGAGCAAAGCTGATCTGGGAAGCCCACTATAGTCGGGTGGTAGGACACTTCGGGGTCTAAAAGAAAATGGCGATGCTACAGAAACATTTCTACTGGCTGAAACTTCGACAGGAGGTCAACAAATATATCAGGTCCTTCATTGTCTGCCCTATTGCCAAACCGACCACTAAGAAACAGGGCCTGTACACCCCTCTTCCTACTCTTGACAGGCCATGGGAATCCATCTCAATGGACTACATGTCGGGCCTCCCGTCCACCAAGCCAGAAAATGACTGTGTTTTTGTGGTTTTTGATTGCTTTTCTAAGATGGTGATTATAGTTGCTTGCAAGAAGAGCATCACAGTAGAGGCCACTGCCAAGCTCTTCTTTGAACGAGTCTAGGTACATTTTGGACTCCCACAAACCATTTTCTTAGATAGGGACATTCGATTTCTCAACACATTATGGTCGAGCCTCTTGTCACTGCTGGACACCAAGCTCACCAAATCCATGGCCTTCCACCCCCAGATAGATAGCCAAACCGAGGTCGTAAATTGAATGATTGTGCATATCCTTCGCATGTATAATTCAAAGCACCCTTTCACATGGGATGAGAGCCTTCCCTATGTCCAATATATATACAACCGAGCCCTGCATAGCTCAACCGACCACAACCCCTTTCAGGTGGGGTTGGGATTCCAACCATTGGGTCCCATAGATGTTTCACTTCTGCTTGCAGTCACCTTGACCGGATCATCTCCTGCTCCAACTGAAGCTAACAAAGCCACCCGATTGATTGAGTGGATCCATCACATCCACCAACAAGTTTAGGATATCCTATAGAAGTCCAATGACAAGTAAAAACAATGCCATGATGAACATCGAGTGCCACATAAGTTTTAGGTGGGGGACAAAGTTTGGTTGCATTTGCAGAAAGAATGCCTTACATGATCCCATCGAAACCTTCGTCCACTCCATTATGGGTCGTACACCATCACCAATGCCATGGGGGGTAATTCTTTTGATCTCAACATTCCTCCTTCCCTTGGCTTGCACCTAGTGTTCAACGTGGATCTCCTTCGCCCTTATTTCCCACCATTATTGGACACCTCAAAAGTAGTAGAACAATTGACACCAACAAAGCTCAACCCCGACTACATACAATAGGCATCCAATGATCAGATTGTGGACACACAAATCAATGGCACTCGAAATCAAATGATCTAGCTTTATCGAGTCATCAAAGCAGGGCAACTCCTACACCAAGGCAAGTGGCTCACCTGGGGCCAAATTCAACAGAAATTTCCTCATATAATGGGGGACCTCAACGCAATGGATACCATTGCTTCCTAAGGAGGGAGGATTGATCCAGGTGGATATTTGTGGCCACCCACCTTTTCCAATTGGTTCAAAACAGTTTTCTGGCAATTTTGGTAATTTACTATTTTTAGCAGTTTTCACTTCCGGAGCCGTTTTGAGGCCCTAAACGATGTTTTTGGGAAAAAAAAATTTCAATATGGAAGTCCCTTCCATATTTCATATAAAATGAATCTCCTCGACGATACATTTCCAACGGGCTATCATACGCCTAAAACGGAGATCATATGCAAAAGTTACGACCCCGGGAAGTTGATGTACTAACTTACCCAAACGGGGCCCACATGACTCTTGGCGATTCATCTCCTAGGGTTAGGTTTTTGGATATCTAGGGTTTTTGGCATTCCTGCTTATTGTAAAAAGGCCTTCAGAGCCTCCTTTTAATCATCTTCTTGTGAATGAGCACAACCTTCACATCTCTTCTCAGAGATAAGACGCCATCATTCCAACAAGTTTGTTTCTGCTGCATTTTACTGTTTCAGCTTATTTCATTATTGAATAGAAAACCAATTTTATTGTATCCCTGTTATTTTGTGTTAAGCACTTGTTAATAATTTGTATTCATTTAGTTCTTCTCATAAAATCTAGATCATGCATGCAAAGTACTCTCCTTATGTGTAGGTAGAATAGAGGAGTCATCATTAGAAAACTTAGTGAATTTATACAACCTTGACTTGTGATCCACATCACCAATTACAATGATGGAATTTTCATGCATGTCAATTACTGAAACTGAATCTGATGTAAATTCAATATTTTTACCTTTCTGAGTGATCTAATAAACTGAGAGAAGATTCATAGAAATCCTTGGAACATGTAGAACATTCTCAAAACTGTCATTGTGGAGTTCCACTCTCCCTTCTCCTGCTATTGCTACTAGAGTATCATCCCCCATGAGAATAGGGGGTCTTGAACATGGAATCAAAGAAGAGAAAACTTCATCTTTCGCTGCCATATGATGAGATGCACCAGAATCGATAATCCATGAATCAGATGAGTAATTAATTGCAACCAGATCATGATTATTACCTTTCTTAGGAGCATGATATTCTTCCTTTTGCTTCTTGACTCCCTCTGGAATGAAGTTTCCAAGGTTGTTTTGCTGAAGTGTTTGTGCCATAAGATAGATATGTTTCTTCATGCATGTGGATTCTTCATGATTCAGTTTATTGTAGTAAGTGCATTGTTTTCCCTTCTTCTTCTTCTTGGAATCTGAAGAGTCTTCGGAACCTGAAGAATCATTAAAGGGTTTGGAATATCCCTCCTTCCCGTTCTATTTGGATGACCATTTTCCATCATGCATGGTGAGTGCACGTGGTTTGAGATCTTTCATGAGGCCCATCTATATGAGTTTTGTCTTCTCTTGTGTGAAAGAATCAATGAACTGAGTCATCGTAGGCATATTCCAATTTGTTCCAAAAAGACATCTTTTAGAATCGAAATTGGAGACATATACATTGTATTTTGTTCCTAGCTTGGCCAAGAATGTTAGAATAAGTTGTTTCTCTTGTGTAGACTTGTCAATACCACATTCACCCAAGCTCAATATCTAATATTTAAATTTAGTAAATAAATCCTATATATTATCAAAACTTTCAGGGTCTAAGGTATTCAACTCTACCTCAAGCATATGACCTCACATCTCATTCTTCTTTCCAAAGAGTCATTCCAAGGTGGTCCAAATCTCGTTTGGAGTCTTGCATGTGACAACATGAAACCATAGATCAATGGAGATTAACTCAAGAAGTAGTCATGTGGTCTCATCCTTACAGTTCACCCATCTCATCTTCTCAATCATTGATGTAGGTTATGTTTATGTTGCCATCGTCAAATTATACAGTCCTTTCCTTCTGAGTTGGAATTCTGCCTTGGGCTTCCAATCAAAATAATTGTATGGTGCGAGGATTACCACCAAGTTTGACTGTATAATAGTTGTCCTATCCATCTCTCCCACTATTTCTAAGAACCCCTAAAAATTTACTCTCAATCTGCAAGTGAAAAATTAAGAAATCACAGAAGAAAGGGCACTTTAAGTGATCATTCGTATCAGTTTCAGGAGATGATATTCCGACTTACTTTTTGAGAAAA
>SNQJ01S0008148.1:9954-24797 GCA_010110895.2 Picea sitchensis
CGGCCATCAGACGCTCTTCTGACCTCACACATTAGGGGGCATATGTTATAACCCTAAAATTCACCACACAGGCTTACCTGGCATCAGTCCAACTCATGTCTCTTCCTTGCCAAAGCCATGCTGAATAAAACCCTGAAAAACCACTTAAAATAAGCAACCCGCACCCTAACCTAACACTGGGTGCGTTGGAACGCTTGCGGCCCCTCTACTGCATGCGTTGGAACGCGGGCTAGCCCACTACAGCCCACGTTTACCTAACAAAGCAAAAAATCAGGAAAGTTTTCACTGGGACGAAAAGCTTTGGGTCAGTTAACTGGAACTCCTAGCCATGCATGGATGAGAGTTCGTCAAAAACCCTAGCTCCTTCTAGCCTATAAAAGAAGGGGTAGGGGTACTATTCAAAGAAGGAAAAATCATAGCAAAGAAACTCTGCCCAATTGTCGAATCCGTTTTGTCCCAACCCTTTAGCCTTTCCTCAAGCTTTAGGAGAATTCAAGCAAAGCAATTGGAGGACAAAGAAGAAGAGGAGCCCAGGATCAGGATCGAGGAACGGTGGCTGGTCTCTATAATCATTGTAAGTTGATTCATCTCGATATTAATAAAAAGATACTTTTCCCATCCCAAATACACGAGTTTTATATGTTTATTTGATTTGTGTTTAATCTCTAATCCTCTAGTATAACAATAGCATGCATGCGTAGTTTTGTCTTGATTGCAGGATCACTTTTTGGAAGGAGCAGCAGAAGCAACGGGATAAATCTCAACGGAGGATCTACACCAACCGTAGATAAAAAAAGGTTAGTTGGTTCTTCCCATGTTTGCATGTGAAAAAGGGTTTTAGATTTGGGGTAGAAGGTTAAAAGTAATTTATTAAGGGTCATGATCTGCATGCAAGTTTAAACCCTAGCTTGTTAGTCTGTAGGGTGTAATTTCCCAACAACAGGTAGCCTTAAGGGTATGTATCTATGTTGAGCCTTGGAGGGTGTTGGATCAGGTGCGTGAGGTAAAATATCAACCTTGGCTTCATGAGACTCATCAACTTGGTTATGGTCATCGCATGGCTGAGATGGAATTTTTTTATCAAAATCAGTGATATAGTGAGGATATGCATGTACAAATTTAAGAGGATATACAATTGTAAGATTCTCATGATCATCATTAGTATGCAACAGGTAAAGGGAAATTTGTTTAGCATGTTCAAGGAAGGACCAGAGGTAACTTATAACAAACAATAAAATGCCTTGGAAAAAATCCAGTTTTAAGTATTTGTTTTCTTCCATAATGTCTTTTCATACCTCTATCAAGGGATCTCATCTTCCAAAGGATTCTCCGAATCAAATTTGAAGTTTGAGTGGAGTCGCCAATAATGTTTTGGAAGCTGGATTCTGCATTGAGAGTTGAGCAGCCATTGAAAATTTAAATTTGTGGATTCTTTTACCTGTGGAATCACCTTGAAACTGATTTTTTATGTGTGGAGTCACCAAAGAAGGAATACAACCTATATGTGCCTAATTTTTTGCTGCCCTCAGACCTTAGAACTCAACCATGTCATTCTTCCTAGGGAAAAGTTTTCAATTTCATCCCCGACAACGACGCCAGAATGTTACCACTCTGTAAATTTTGTCCCGTTGAATAGACAAACGACATAGGTAACTATTTCAACCTACTTTAGAGGTGAAGCACTAGCCTGCTCAAATCAGAGAGGGCTCTCTCATGTCACTTGATATTTCTTTGGAAATCATTGGCTAGATTTGGTTTGTTTTGGGGGGTATTATAAAGTTGCTGAGGAAATGGGGGTGACATTTGGGCTATGGAGTCAGAAATGAATAAAGCAGTGACAAAACATTAGAAATATCAAGAGGAAAAAGGATAAATGAGGCAATGAGTCTGAGTTTAAATTCAATTTTTAATGGCGAAAGAGAGAAAAGGAAAACACATAACTGCATCAGAGCATATTAAAATGAATTATGAATTAGTTAGGAAGAAATACACACATGAATTTTAATTGCTAAGTCTAGAGAATCATTAGACGAATTCCAGACTTTTAACTCTCCAATTTAAAAGAGGAAATTGTAAATGGGATTTCAAAGACACGAGAAATACACATTACAAAATAAGACATAACTCATATCACAACCAATTAGAATCTTTTCATAAACAGTCCAAAAAATTTCTTCTGCATTGTATATTCACTTTAGCTCCAGGATTTTACAAAGTCTTCCTAATAAGAGGGCAGGCCCCTATTTTCTCCATCCAACCATTCATCTATCTTCATAATAGAATATATATATAAATTACATCTAGGAATCAAAATGAATCATCTTCCCCAAAGTTCTAAAAATATCTGTCAATTACAAAATAACAACATACAATAGTTGAACTCCTATTTATAGAGGACGTTACAAAACAAAACTGACACATCTGAGGCTTTCTGCCTTGAAGGCCACTTGTCAATATTATTGCAAGATTTTATGGCACATACTAAATTTAACCTCCAATCTACAAGCTTGGTAATTTCTTCTTTTAATGTATCAAGCCAAGTAGGTTGGTTTTCTCCAACGCTTTCAACTACTTCAATTTTTACTATTGTCTTCCGAAGCATGCTATGTTTCCTCTTGACAGCTCATGCATGGTGTTCGCCTACGTAACAGTTGATTATTAAATCCTTCATTATGGGATTTAATTTAATTTCTCTGTCTGACCACGGTTCACCCACAGGCTTCGTATGAAATTTTGTTGCTAATATTTGCGCAACCAGCTTCTCTTTCTTATTCATTGATGAATTTGTCATATTAGTTGAAAATCCTAGCTTGTTGAAGGCTACTTTGTCTGTTTTATCCATCTTTCCTGGTTTTGCGGAAAGTACGAACTTGTATTCCTTAGATGAATACTTTGACTTTTGATTACACTGTTCTGAAATAGAACGTTAATCGCCCAAAACAGAGTAACGTAACCCATGTCTTGAATGAAATTCGTAATTGAGTGCCAATCATGAACCACTGACAAGAGTACTTATAGGTATGTTGGTTTATCACATTTAGCCAATCTATTTCGAATGATGAGCCTTTGATTTATTTATCTGGTGGCACTTACTTGCAATCTCACAAACGCAAAGTACATGAACAAGTGGCATGAGGTGATTTGACCGATCGTCACCTTTCCCTTTCCACACGTAAATTTTTTATTGGACGTATTCAAATGACATTAGAACACGTGACATCGAGGTGTGGTTGAGCGGTTTCACACTTACCCACTTTTCTCCCTGATGTGCATCTGAGGGTACCACATGTCCATAGAATGAAACCATGGTATTTTCCCCAGCCCTCCCTCTAACAATTATATTTCGCGCTACTTCATCACCCGATATGTGTTTTGGTCGTCGATATGGGTCGCTTCAATATCTACGGTCTGTCGGGTCCCATTACTTCCGTATCTCCGCCAATTTTAACCCTGTCTGCCAGATGTGCTCCCACTTTCTATTTTAACCCTTCTATATATTGATTTAGTGTTCTACCAAATCTTGAAACTTGGATTCCAAAAAATTGTTATGGTGATAACATACAAAATAAAGGAGTATTATTATTATTACTCCATATGGGTCCTAAAAAGTAGCAACAGCTATTAAACCTCCAAAGTTCACATCTATGACTCAAAGAATAAAATGAGGACATACATAACAGTTGTCCAAATTGGAGGAACACCTTAATGTATTGAGTGACATGTCTAATAATTGGGTAAACTCACAAATAAAAATTCAAGAAATGGAAAATATTATGGATGATATGAAAATTAAGATGGATGAAAATAAAGAAGAAATACAAAAATCTATGAGTTCCATAATCCTTCAGGATCAATATGAGAGACTCCCTAAAGGAGATATCAAAATGCCAGGAACCCATCAAAATAAAGGTAGTATTCATGTTGAACAACCTACTAATAATAAGGAATTTTCAAGTGGATTTAACTCTAATAGTGGAGTTAATTCTGGTGGGGGTCCTAAATTCAACTTTCCCAAAATTGAATTAAATAATTTTGATGGTACAAAGGTCTTTACCTAGGTGAACCAAATAAAACAATATTTTGAACTACATAATATTATGGATGATAGGAAAAGGGATTCACATAGAAACCTTGAAATTTGAGATAAAACCATATCAATGGTATCAATGATAGTGACAAAACATCCCCCTTTATATCACTACACTTGAGGTTTATTTACAAGAGACTTACCACAGTATGGAAAAGTTTGGGTACAAGACTACTTCAGTCAATTGACAAGAATCAAGCACGTAGGTGATATTGAAGATTATAATTCAAAATTCCAGATATTGGCCACAAGGGTGGATAAAATAAGTGATGAACACTTATTGGAATCTTACATGGGTGGATTGAAAGAAGACATTAAACAGGAGATTTTCTTAAGACAACCTACAAATATTGTGGAAATTATGCAAAATGCTCGTCATATTCATGTCAAAAATAAGGTTACACACAAGTCTAGCATTGGAAGTAGATATCATTTTTGGGGTCATAAGACAACCATACCTCAACCGACAAGGTTGAAACCTCAACAAATGGATGAAAGAAGAGAAAAGGGACTATGTTTCAATTGTGACAACAAGTACAATAAAGGGCATAAATGCGGAGGAAGAAATTATTCTACATAGACTATGAAGAGGAAGAAGATAGCGTACCTAAACCAAAAAGGTTGACACCTCAACAAATGGATGAAATAAGAGAAATGGGACTATGTTTCAATTGTGACAGTAAGTATAGTAAGGGGCATAAATTTGGTGAGAATAAATTACTCTACATAGACTGTGAATAGGAAGAAGATTGGGAATTGGAACCGTCATAAGACCCAGATCTAGAAGAGACTACTCCAACAATACCTTGTCATGCATTGGTCAACATCGTTACTCCAAAACCCCTCAAGATAAAAGGATACAACAAAAATAAAAAGGTAACCATATTTATTACCCATAATTTCATCAATTACAAATTAGAAAAATATCTCAATTGCTTTGTATATCCTGCATTAGAGTTTCAAGTAATGATTGCAAATGGAGGTACCATAAATTTTTCAGGGAAATTCCATAGTATTAATCTTAACATGGGGGAGTATTTTCTATATAGCCCCATGATTTCCATCCAAATGGGGGGGTTTGATTTTTTATTAGGGGTCCAATGGTTTCAATTACTGGGAATAGTGGCCTTTCATTTTCATAATCTTTTCATGAGATTTTCCTCAAATGGTAAGGAAATTGAGCTTAGAGGAATCCAATGGAAACCCTCTAAATTGGTAATCTCTAATAGAATGGAAAAATTACTCAAAAAGGGACACCAAGGTGTAATTCCACAATTGTGCTCTCTTGATATTCAAACATCTATAGCCCCTACTCCATCAGATCTCTAAATAATTATCAACAATCATTCCAAGGTATTTGGTGAAATGCCTAAGGGTCTTCCACCTACTATAGATCATGAACATGTTATTCATTTGCAACTAGGAAGTTTACCACCTAACATTAGGCATTAGAGGTATCCATATGCATAGAAGAGTGAGATTGAATGCATGATCCATGAAATGTTAGATGTTGGCATCATTCAGCATAACCAAAGTTCTTTCTATTCACCAGTGGTGTTGGTTATAAGAAAAGATGGTTCATAGCTTATGTGTCCAGATTATAGACAGCTCAACAAAATGACCATATAAGATAAGTTTCCTATCCCTTTCATTGATGAATTATTAGATGAATTACATGGAGAAAAATTCTTTACTAAGTTGGATCTTTGTTCAAGATATCATCAAATTAGAATGAGGTAGGAAGACATTCCTAAAACAACTTTTAGAACAAATGAAGGTCATTATTGTTATATCTTCTTTATTTATAGATCACTAGAGTTACCATTGTTCTTTTAATTCGTTAACATTAACACACACACACACACACATATCATGTACTAAGCAATAGCAACATAAACAAGAGACAAAAGAACAAAAGATATTATCTTGGGAAAACCCCAAATGGGGGAAAAATCCCAGCAACCTTTCTTAGACAGATTTTTTTCACAAATCAAGTCCAATCATGAACCAACAGATAAACCCTAACACAAATGATAACTCAATATACAACCAGAAGCACCACCCTAGTTGCAGCAACTGCACAATACCAAGGTAGCACTCCTTTTTCCAAGAGTAGCGCACAAGAGAGAAATACCAAAAAGACTGAACAAGAAGAACCTTTGTCACTGTAGTTGTTGCATCATCCTTCCTCAGACTTGCGCCTTGCTTTTTCTATATGAGAGAGAGTGAGTGATTGTGTTCAAATGAGCTAAGGCGCCTCCTATTTATAGCCTTATTATCCTCTTCACTAGGTCAACTTCTCTTCTGGGAAGGTGTCACTTCTTTATTCTTTATTTTTCTGGGTCGACTTCTTTTCTAGGGTATTTCCACATATTTTCAATGTTTATGTTGCTTCTAGAATATTCTTCTCATCTAATAAAGGTCATCTAGGAGGGAAAGAACCTCCCACAACTACCAAAACATCAACACTCCCTCTTAGCTAGGGAGGTATCTTTCACGATGTCTTCATATAGTAGTCCATTGACTACTTTGCAATCAACTAGTAGCATGCAATTACCATAATTCCATTGGTAGCTCGAATCATCTGTCACAATCTCTACAATCAAGTAGCACACAACTACTCCCAATGTAAACTAGTAGTCTCCATGGAAATCGGCTAGCAGTGCACAACTACTACAATTCCATCTAGTAGAACGTGGCTGTGTCGATCTATAGTAGTACACAACTACTATGCAGTGGTACACAAGCATGCCAAGTAGCACACAACTATTGTCCAAAGATAGAATTTCTCTATTCTACAATCAAATAATATCTACACAAGATACCACCATGCAGTCCAACATTGTCTATGATTATGCAACAATCAACTAGTAGCACACAACTACTACCATGCCATCATCCATAATCATAGTCTGCAATCCCTATGACTATGCAACAATCAGCTAGTAGTACACAAATACTACAATGTCATCAACCGTAGTCATAGTCTATAACTATGCAACAATCAACTTGTAGCACATAGCTACTACCATGACATCAACCATAGTCATAGTCGATGTCTCTATAACTATTAAGCAATGATCTAGTAGCACACAACTACTACAATTCCATTAGCCATAGTTATAGTCTCATCCAGTAGCATGAAGCTACTCCCATAGTTCTCACGACTATGTGTGTGATTTGTATTCTCTCATGAGGTCCATAAATGCATTACCCCCTTAGTCACCTTACATCAATGATCTAGGGAACCCTTGGCCAGAGGGGTTAGCCGGAAGGAGGAGAAACAAAACACCTCCATATCAAAGAGGGTGGAAATGTTGCATCATGCCAATCTTGTCTCTAAAGTACTCATACTTCACTCTAGACAGATGCTTGGTGAGAATGTTCGATATCTTCTCATCCATGGATATGTACTGAAGCTTTATAACTCTTCTCTACACCATGTCTCATATGTAATGATATCTGATATCTATTTTCTTTGACTTGTCATGAAATATAGGGTTCTCTGAAATCCTTACACAACTTTGAATGTCACAATGTATGAAAGTTGGCCCCAATTCTAGATCAAATATCCCTGCAAGCAACTTCTGAAGCCACACTGCTTCACAGCTTGCCACACTAGATGTGATATACTCTGCCTCTAATGCACTAAGTTCCATTGATGTTTTCTTCCTTCTTAACCATGATATCATACATGATCCCAGACTGAAGAAGCATCTGGAAGTACTCCTCTGATCCACTACACTCCCTACACAGTCAGAGTCTATATATCCCTGCAACTTCACATCTCCACCCAATACATATCTTAATCCATATCCAATCATACCACGTAGGTACCTCAACATATGTTTTGTTTCCATCCAATGTACATGTCTAGGTTCAACCATGTACTGAATCAAGGCATTCATTGCAAAGACTATGTCTGGTGTGGTGTTAAGCAAGTACATCAAGGATCCAATCAATTGTCTATACATCATGGGATCCACCAAATCTGAATATGAATCACTCAAAATATTCAGATTTATTGTCATCGGTGTGATCATGGAATTGCAGCCCATCATACTGAATATATGTAGGATCTCAATAGTATATTTTCCTTGGCTAAGGAAAATCTCATCCGATCTTTGCCACACCTCCAATCCCAAGAAGTAATGCATCATACCTAGATCCTTCGTATTGAACTCTGAAGTGAGCTCCCTCTTGCATCCAACTATGAGCTTCTCATATCCTCTTAGAAACGGGTCATCCATATATAGAACTAGGATCAACAGACAACCATTCTAAACCTTATAGTAAAGTTTGGCATCCACATCACTCTTGGTAAATCCCAAGCTCACCAGGTAACTATTTATCCTGGCATACTATGCCCTAGGTTCCTGCTTCAATCTGTACAAGGCCTTCTTTAATATACAAACATGTGACTCTTTCCCATGGATCAAAAAACCTTGTGGCTACTCTATGTAGCCTTCTTCCTCTATTACACCATTCAAGAAGGCATTATTGACATCCATTTGGTGTAATTTCCATCCCATTGCAGAAGCAATCACAATAATCGATCTAATGGAAGTGTACTTTGCTACATGAGAAAATGTATCATCATAGTCTTCTCCCTCTTTCTGGGAGAATCCTCTAGCCACAAATCTTGCCTTGTAATTATCTATGTTGTCCTCTGCAACATGCTTGATCTTGTAGATCGATTTGGAATTCATTATTAACTTCCCTTCTAGTCTCATAGCCACCTCCCACACATCATTATTCATGATGGAATGATACTCCTCCATCATGGCATCCTTCCATTCCTACTTCTCAACATCTTCTTCAAAGGTGGAAGGCTTTGAATCAATGATGTTTCTCATCAGTGACACATATTTGGAAAACTTGTGTGGTCTATTTCTCTCTCTAAAAGAACCTTTGGGAGCTGCATGTCCTTCAGCTTCCTACGAGGTATTTCAGAGCCAATATGGTATCTTCCTATTGACTGTAGCTTATCTAGGTGGAATGGGTTCCTCTGGTGTAGAGTCTTCCATGATTGCTTCCCTTGGATCCTCCTGCTCCTCTTGGTCCTCATCCATGTGAGACTCCCTTGATTTTTTGAAGGCTTTATCTTCATCAAATGTTACATCTTGACTGATATCAATCTATCTCTACCCAAGAATGTATATTTTTTAAGCCTTCAAAGTGTCGCTGTATCCAACAAATGTTCCCTTCTTTCCTGAAGGTTCCAACTTTTTTCTCTTTTCCTTTGGAACATGTATAAATATTGGACAACCAAAAATTCTCAAGTGACTTATTTTTGGTTTCTTTCCAATGAACACCTTTTCAAGTGTCTTGCTCCCCAATATATTGTGAGGAATTATATTTTGGACATAAACATTTGTACTGGATGCTTCTACCCAAAGTGCATGGGTAGGCCTTAGTCATGGATCATCGCTTTCATTGCTTCTATAATGGATCTGTTCTTTCTTTCTGCAACCCCATTCTACTAGGGGTTGTAGGGAGTTTTTAGTTCCCTCTTAATCCCTGCTTCTCTGCAAAAGTATTTAAACTCCTTTAACGTGTAATCACCTCCATTATTAGATCTCAATATTTTAATCTTCCTTTCAGAGAGATTTTCAACTAAAGCCTTGAATTCCTGAAACTTGTTGAAGATGTCATCTTTTGTTTTCAAGAAGTAGATCCATGTATTTCAAGAATAGTCATCTATGAATAAGACATAATATACAAAGTTTCCTAAGGATGGAACCATCATCTGTCTGCATACATTAGAGTGTATGATTTCCAAGATGCCCTTGGACCTACTATCACTGCTAGTAAATCTTCCCTTGACATTCTTGCCAAGTGCACAACCTTTGCATACTCCATCATGTTCTACCTGAATTTCGGGTAGGCCTATAACCATCTTGACCAATATTGATAGTGCTCTATAGTTTCTGTGAGAAAGTATTCGGTGCCATAGCTCACTTGATCTAACACTGCTCTGTACAAAGGGTTGTTCTTGGTGTCCCTTCAATTTATACAGTCCTCCCTCTTGAACACCAATCACGGTATCTTTATCAATGCTTGAATTCTTGGGCCATAGAAGAACTTGGAAATCCACAAAATCTACCCTAAAGCCTTTATCTTCTAAAGTAGAGATGGAAAGTAAACTCTTCTTTAAGTTTTGTACAAACAAAATATATTTAATTAAAATATGGTTACCTAAGTCAAGTTGTAGCGAAGCTTCTCCAACACCTTTGATTGCATGTTTGGAATCATCCCAAAGATACACTTGAAGGGATGAGCTATTTTATATCAGATTTGAAAGAGAATTTATGGATCCGATCATGTTCTTGGAAGCATCGCTATCTATGATCCAAGTTTCACTCCCTTGAGTGATGGTTCTGTTATAAAAACACGATCGTGGAGCAATAAAATAAGATAAATGCATAAATAAAACACAGAATATACATAATACAATAGAGACATAGATATACATGGTTCACATAGTGTGGGATGCATCCACTAGAGAAATTTTTAGGTCTTTCATTTTTATTATCCAAGAAAATCAAGGGATACAACTTGTTATCACTCCAAGAGTCTTTCCCTGACTGTAATTGGAATGAGATTGGAAACTTAAATGTTTAATAATGTATGGGAAATGGGATCAATTCATATGACTAAATCAGACCTCACTCACTCAAGACATGCATAAAATCAACCAAATAAACAAGGCTTCTAACTATCATTGTTCAGAGGGTTTGCAATATAGGTGAAAAGATGAAGAATTCTCACTATGCTGGCAGATTCATACATAAAACACTTACATATGAATGGCTAATCATAAAAAGGAAAATATACTTGCAATTCCAATTATCAATACAGAGATAGGATGACAGCTATCTGGTATTAGGTAAATAGAATAAACATGAATAAAAAATCTAAGTACAAGTATAGAACAGAAAGGAAAATGTAGATCTGAACATGTAATTGCAAAAGAGTTTGTATTAATTTGACAAGAACATGAGAAGCTTGAGTACAAAGTGTCTAAGAGTCCCTAAAGTTGAACCACAGTCCTCAGACTGTCTTCCCCCCCTTTACAATATGAAATCAATAGGATTATATATCTTTTACAACTTATTTGAGATCCTCAAAAGATGGATCTGATAACCACTTCTTCTATTTTTAGTTTGTGGAAGATATCTATCACAAATTCAAATTTGTGATGTGGCAAGAAAAACATAATTTAGAATTTCTGGAAATATGCTTCTCCAAGATTCACCTATATTTCACAAATAAAAATATATCTTGGGAAACTGAGAGAGGTTATTGAAGAGAATCTCGTGCTTATGAAATACATCCTTCAGTTTCTAAAAATACTCTTCCAACTCATCAGAATCTGTCCTCAAAGACATTGACTAAAACAGGAAAAATAGAGTATTTAGTTTCTGGAAGTATGGTGCGAAAATATTGACCTATATTTCACAAATAAAAGTATATCTTAGGAAACTGACAGAGGTTATTTAATATCATCTCATTCTTATGAAAAATTTCCTTCATTTTTTAAAAATACTCTTCCATCTAATCAGAATCTGTCTCCCAAGAAGGTGACTAAAACAGGAAAATCCAGATTTCCAAATCTAGTCATATTCCTACATTTTAGGAATTGATCCCTAGAATATTTCTATTGATCAAATGAAGTGCCACCTGCACCCATGGATGAGAATTGATAATATATTTGAGTAATAGTCATCATCTTCTCTTGAATACACTTTTTCCAAGTCAAATTTTGACTTTTTGACTAAAATTTGTGCATTTTTACCCAAAAATAGAAAGACAACTTAGTCTTTTTGTCTTCTCATCTACCTCAAAAGATGAAAAGGGATGATTTTATGTATCCATTTAATTATTATATTTCATTAAAAACCATCCCCACATGATCTGGAAACAAAAATAATCGATCTGAGCGAAAATAAGAGCATTCTGCAATTTTCTGCGCTTTCGGTGGCTAAGGAGCCAAAATTTCTAGCCTGTAAGCTACCGAAAGCTATGCTTTCGATGGCTAAGGGAAGATGTGAAAACCTGACTAAGACACCAAAAGACCTATTTTGAAAATAACTTTCAAGATTGCAAAAATATGTTTCCTCTAAGCTTCTTGATCTTCAAGGTTGTTCATTTAAGTTCAGGGTTTCTTCAAATAAGTTGCAGAAATCAATGTTGTATCTCTTTAGTATGTATTTGTTTCAAAACCAAATAGCACATGATTTGATCCAACACCTTTTAATGATGCTTTCTTGTCTGCAACAGCTATGATGAGGTATGCCTTTGTTTGCAAGAGTGATGATAGTTTTACCACAACCGAATGTACAAAATATGGCACATGTTCCTCCAAGCACAGAAGGAAATAGAGTATCTAAAACACATGGTTCAGTTAACATAGGAATATCAGCTGTAATCTTTTTTTATTTTATTTTTTTTTATAAGTAAGAGTTTGTATTAAATATAAAATTCCTTCTCAGAACCAGGATCCAGAGTACATTAACAGAGTCATTCGGTTGTAATTACTGAACTGCTCCGTGAGGAGAAACCAGTTCAGCCAACCGTATATAGCAAGTAGCAAAATTTTTCTAACAATTCTATAGAAAGATAGACTTTTTAACTACCATGAGAGCCACTAGAACTAAAGTATGGGACAAGCATAGTATAATCTGGAACATACTCGGGCAAGAGGCCAGGCTAGGGTTCCTCGATGACAGGTGTCCCGCTAGCAGTCCATTGCATGTCCGTGGCATTGTGGCTCTTGTCTTCGGGCACTTGGATGCTGTTGTCCTTCGTCTCTACTGCCGCTGTCGAAACTACAATATCGTCTCCTCCTTCATTGCTTGCCAAAGTTGCCTTCCGCGCGAGAGAAATCATGGCCCCTGGATTGCCTTCCTTCCCTTCGGATGGCATACTTTCTTCTGTGGTAGCGTGTTGATGACTGCTCGCATGACCACTGGAGTTCTCAGAAGCATCGCGAGAATACTCAGGAGCGGCTGGAGGGGGAGTGGATAGAAGCTGTAGAAGGACAGAGAGGCGTCCCTCCAACTGTTGGACGCGGAACTGGAGATCATTCACCCCCTCACGGAGCTCGAAAACTAATTCATGGAGAATGGCGGAGTGTTCACGTGGCAGAGTGGGAGAGGGCGTCTTTAGATTGTGGCGAGGTCGACTATGGCGCGGTGCTGGAGGAGAGGGGGAATGCTTGACCCGGGGAGAAATCCATGCCGGTGTCCAGGAGGTGTCAACAATAGCCAGAGTGTCCAGACCTGGAGTGGATGAACCAGAGGGCGAGGAGGAAGTGCGGGGGCATCGTGGGTGCCATGGAGAGCCCCGATGTGGACGCATGCATTGATGAGGCATGGCGAGGCTCGGCGTCTGCAGAGGATCTGCAGAGCCAAGATGGAAGAAGAAAATTGCCCGAAATACCATGAAAATCACAGAGCCGGAATCGAAGCCACACCACCAAACGAGACTGCCGAATGAGTTCTGCATAGCTCTATGCATAGAGGTGGTCGAGGGGGGTGGGATTAATGCCCCTCCCATCAGCTTTGAATTCTATTTAAAGCCCGGGGGTGGTGGCTGCATGGGGCACGAGCCGAGCACATGGCTCCGTGCTCCACTGGCCTCCCCCTTCACCCATACCTTTCCAAGTGGCCCGCAATACCACCCCATCCGGGGGTGAATCGACTGTAGCTGCCTTGCGGATGCAGTGTTGAAGAGTAGGATGCTCCGGTTCCTGCGCAGAGATGCATAGGAGATCCAATCCCGTCCAGGTAGTTCCTATATTGGTGAGCTCGTCTGCGACTTGGTTTGCCTGCCTTCGAACATGGGACGGGATGATTGCCTGTGTTGGCATTATTAAGCTGGAAAGCAGTTGTATACCATGGGAGAGCCTCCAACTTGGCGTGACTTTGTCCGGGTTTTCTCCCTTTAGGATGCGTTGTAAAATATTGATGATGATCTATGAATCTCCTTCAACCACTAAATTATGAAATCTGTGTTCATTTGCGAGGTGCAGACCTCAGATCAAGCCCCAGAGCTCTGTNGAGGCATGGCGAGGCTCGGCGTCTGCAGAGGATCTGCAGAGCCAAGATGGAAGAAGAAAATTGCCCGAAATACCATGAAAATCACAGAGCCGGAATCGAAGCCACACCACCAAACGAGACTGCCGAATGAGTTCTGCATAGCTCTATGCATAGAGGTGGTCGAGGGGGGTGGGATTAATGCCCCTCCCATCAGCTTTGAATTCTATTTAAAGCCCGGGGGTGGTGGCTGCATGGGGCACGAGCCGAGCACATGGCTCCGTGCTCCACTGGCCTCCCCCTTCACCCATACCTTTCCAAGTGGCCCGCAATACCACCCCATCCGGGGGTGAATCGACTGTAGCTGCCTTGCGGATGCAGTGTTGAAGAGTAGGATGCTCCGGTTCCTGCGCAGAGATGCATAGGAGATCCAATCCCGTCCAGGTAGTTCCTATATTGGTGAGCTCGTCTGCGACTTGGTTTGCCTGCCTTCGAACATGGGACGGGATGATTGCCTGTGTTGGCATTATTAAGCTGGAAAGCAGTTGTATACCATGGGAGAGCCTCCAACTTGGCGTGACTTTGTCCGGGTTTTCTCCCTTTAGGATGCGTTGTAAAATATTGATGATGATCTATGAATCTCCTTCAACCACTAAATTATGAAATCTGTGTTCATTTGCGAGGTGCAGACCTCAGATCAAGCCCCAGAGCTCTGT
>SNQJ01S0008148.1:38320-70264 GCA_010110895.2 Picea sitchensis
CAACAACCTTTCTTAAACAGATTATGTTCACAAAGCAAGTCCAATCATGAACCAACAGATAAACCCTAACATAAAGGCTATCTCAAGATACAACCAAAAATACCACCCCAGCTGCAACAACAACACAATACCAAGGTAGCTCACCTTTTTCCAAGAGTAGTGCACAAGAGAGAAATACCAGAAAGACTAAACAAGAATAATATATGTCATTATAGTTATTGCATCACCCTTCCTCGGACTTGCACCTTACTTCTGTGTATATGAGAGAGTGTGAGTGATTTTTTTCAAATGAGTTAAGGCACCTCCTATTTATAGCCTTCATGTCCTCTTCATTGGGGCAACTTCTCTTCTGGGAAGGTGTCACTTATTTATTCTTTATTCTCCTGGGCCGACTTCTCTTCTAGGGTATTTCCACATCTGTTCAATGGTTCTCTTGCTTCCAAAATATTCTTCTCATCTAAGAAATGTCATCTAGGAGGGAATGTGCCTCTTGCAGCTACCAAACATAAACAATTATGAGTTTTTGGTTATGCCATTTGGACTAACTAATGCACCTTCAACCTTTCAAAGCTTGATGAATTCTATTTTCAATCCTTTCTTCAGAATTTTTTTTTTTGTATTTTTTGATGACATACTAATCTACAACAAATTTTGGTAAGAGCATGTACAACATGTTGACCTAGTATTACAACTATTGGAAGAGCATCAAATTTATGCAACTCCCTCCAAGTGTTCCTTTTGGGTTCAAGAAGGGGAATATTTGGGTCATATTGTATCTCATGAAGGTGTAAAAGTGGACCCTAAAAAAATTAAATCTATGAAGGAATGGAAAATTCCCAAAATATTGAAGAAACTTAGAGGATTCTTAGGATTGACATTCTATTACCACAATTTTGTCAAGAACTATGGTCAAATAGCAGCACCTCTAACAACATTATTAAAGAAGGAAGAATTTTCTTGGACAGAAGAAGCAACCAAAGATTTTGAAAAACTTAAGGAGTTTGTGTGTACAACTCCTTTCTTTTCTATGCCAGACTTTACAAAATATTTTACTGTGGAGTGTGATGGCTCAGGCTATCGAATAGTTGCAGTTTTAATGTAGGAAGGAAGGCCCCTTTGAAAGAATCCAACTTAAATGAAAATACTTAGTCAAACCCATTTATGAAAAAGAAATTGTGTTCATACTACATGTAGTTCAGAAGTGGCGCCCCTACCTAATAGGAATACACTTCAAGGTAAAACCATATCACGACATTTTAAGTACTTCTTGGAGCAAAAGTTATCTTCAGAAGAGCAACAAAAATGGGTTACAAATATGTTGGGTTATGACTTTGAAATTATCTAAAAAAAAGGAAAACATAATGTTGTGGTAGATGTCCTTTCCAGGAAAGAAGAATAAACAAAAGGTTCATTATGTGCTATTTATATCCCACAATTTGATTGGGTGGAAGAAGCAAGGATATACTAGAATCGAGATCAAGAGGTATGGAAGATAATTCAACAACTACATGAAGACTCCATTTCATTAGATAACTTTGTATGGAAGAATGATTTTCTATGGTATCATGACCATCTATACTTATGTAAGAATTCCCAACTTAAACAGAATATTCTTTTGGAATTGCACACTTCGCCTATAGGGGGACATTCAGGATTCTTGAAAACATACCACAGGATCAAGAAGGGTTTTTTCTCGGAAGTTATTAAAAATGATGTTCAAAATTTTGTGTCTGAATGTTTGGTATTCTAATAGAATAAGGGAGAGATAATCAAGACTCCAGGTCTCCTACAACCATTAGCTATACCAAGCTAACGTTGGGAAGATGTTTCAATGGATTTCATTACAAGTTTACCCAAATCTGAAGGAAATATTGTCATCATGGAAGTAGTGGATTGACTAACAAAGTATTCCCATTTTTTCTCACTTTCTCATCCCTTTAAATCAAGTACAATAGTATAAATATTCATGTAAATAGTTCAAAAACTACATGGAGTCCCCAATATTATTATAAGTGACAGAGACCCAATTTTCATGGGAAATTTTTGGACTGAATTATTTTCTTGTTTGGGAATTCAATTGGCACATAGATCATATTACCACCCTTAATCTGATGGGAAAACTGATATTGTGAATAAATTTCTAGAAGGATATCGTTATTACTTTGCATCTAATAAACAAACACAATGGGTCAAGTGGTTTCCCTTGGCAGAATGGTGGTATAACACATCCTTCCATACTTCATAAAAAATGTCCCCATTTTTGGAACTTTATGTATTTCATCCTCAATCCATCACATCACTCTTGAAAGGGTATACATAGGTTCAAGCATTGGAGGACCACAAAGGGAACCAACAAGAGGTACTCATACTATTGAAGGACAACTTGGTTATGACACAAAATAGGATGAAAAAACAAGAAAATAAACATCGCAATGAAAGGGAATTTGAAGTGTGGGTTCGATATTTCTAAGGCTACAACCATGCAAACAAATGTCCCTCAAGAAAAAAAATAAGGACATTAAATTATCAACCAAATATTATGGTTCCTATAAGGTTTTGCAGAGTATTGGAAGTATGGATTACAAACTGGAGTTGCCTCCATATTCACATGTACATCCAGTCTTCCATGTTTCTTGATTAAACAAGGTCATCGACAACAAGATCCGAGTCCAAAATATTTTACCAAAGGTCAATGAAGAAGGGAAAATCATACTAGATCCATAAGCAATCCTTGAAACAAGTATTAAGTAGCTGAGAAATCAAGAAATTACAGAGTACCTCATTAAATGGAAGAACCTACTAGTGGAAGAGGCGACATGGGAAGATGATTTCTTCGTGTAG
Organism: Picea sitchensis; assembly: GCA_010110895.2. Lineage (NCBI taxonomy): Eukaryota > Viridiplantae > Streptophyta > Pinopsida > Pinales > Pinaceae > Picea > Picea sitchensis. The sequence goes on from SNQJ01S0008148.1 coordinate 41,162, forward strand.
AATCATCCATGGTTAGTCAAGTGATGAGTACAACACTTGTTTGAATGGGAGGGGAATGTTAAGCCCTAGAAAAATCCCCACATTATGTATAAAACCCCTTATTAAGACCTAGATATTGAATTATTACATTTCTAGTAGGTCAGCTAGAACCCTTAATTGTACCCTTTCATCTTAACTATAACCCTTTGTCTCAAGGAGATATAGTATTAGGATCATCTTATCTCAACTCATATTTTGTTATGAAGTGGATATATTGTTAAGGAGGGTTCCCCCTCGAAGTGGACTGTAATTTATTGATTTACTATCATGTTTAAGGTGTTGGATTATAACATAAACTTAATGGGAGAAGGAGATGTGTCTCAATTTCCATACAGTATTATTTGTGAGTTAAGTAGACGATATTCAAGAGGAAACAATAAAGGAAATGGGTCTCGAGAAAACCTTTCAAGAGTTAGTAAATCATCTAGAGGAGTTGTTACCCGATTAGAAATTGGGAATTTGTTACATAATTTTAAAACTAATATTCTCAATTCCCTTAGTTCCCAATTAGACACTATGAAAATGAAAAATAAACAAGAAGAGGAAACATTACCTTTGGCCATATTTTTCCTAAGATGTCATAAGAAACATCCTTTTAATGAATTTCCCCTGGACAGTATTGTAATCTATGTTATTTCCAAACATAATCATGATACTAAAGATTGTCCCTCACTACTAGGAATAAAATCAGTCTATCAAGGAACTGGTGAAGGATTTGAGCAATGTTTTCTCATCAATCCAAAACATCCCTGTCCAAATCAGTCATCAGGTATTATTCCTAATCCTTACAGGTCTTATAGTGAATTTTGGGCTAATCAACAACATATGAAAAACCCCTATGTCACTTGGTATCCACCAACATCATGGTCAAAATGGACCCCTCAAGGAAAAAACCAACCTTGGAAACAAGGTTGGCAAGGTTCAATTCCTTTTGGAAACATGGCACAATAATTGCAACATTTTGGATCAAAATCCCAACCTTTATTCCAGCAGACACAACCTCAATTAAAACTATCATCATCTCAACCACCCTAGAGGCCAACACAGATTACTACTCAGGATGTTCCTAACCCCAATAATAAAGTGAATCAACATGCTTAGAATGATGATTTTCCCAACTATCTGACTTACCTTATCTCCTATGTATATCTACAAGACATTCACCTTCAATCAGAGAATATAGTCAATCCTACTTAACCCATCATCGAAGAATAAGATGATGGGGACAATACCACAGAGTCGGATAATCCAACTTATCCTGTCATTTTTGAACAAGATAACGAGGAGAAAGTTGTTGAATCGAATAAAAAAATTGATAAACCTTCTTTGGAAAAACAACCTAATTCTCTATAAAAATCAAAACAAATTCGAGATCCCACATATCCTGAAAGATTAACCATTGAGAAAACTATCAACTAATATGAATTTGATTTCCTTGGGTAATTGAAAAATATATGTGTCAGCATTCCTCTATTTCAAGCCATAAAAGATGTTCATATCTATGCTAAAGATGTTAGAGAATTGTGTTTGAGGAAACTAGGATGAAAACCAAAATACCATCCAACAGTTTAGGTACTTGGTCATTTAGATTATTCAATGCTTGGAAACAAATTAACTATTAAGTACTCATATCCAGGAGTTCATCGTAGATGCTTGTATCAACAATATCTACATCTCAAACAATTTGATAGACTAAGGAACTACTTTTAATGTTATGACTAAAGAAACAATGGAAAAATTGAAGTGAAATCATCCTCGTCAAACCCCTATTGTACTTTAGTTAGCAAACCAATCCACCATATAACCTAAAGGTATTCTAGAAGATGTGGTTATCTCTGTAGACTCCTGGGAGTATCTTGCAAATTTTAAGGTTTAATAACCTAAATCAAATTTATGGGGTTACCCTTTAATCTTGGGAAGGCCTTGGTTGGCTACCGTTGATGCCTTCACAGGGAGTAGATCCAGAAATATGACCATATCTCAGGGTTCCTCCATAAATAAATTAACATTGTATCCACTAACAAAACCGATCCTATATGGATAAAAGATGACGATAGTAATGATGATAAAATCCATCAAATTTTTATGATTGTGTTGATGGGTCTAAACTCACCCAACAACAATAAGGGGTTCTCCCCAGTAAGAAATCACAATTAGACCTATCACCATTTGGAATAGGGAACCCATCGAGATTCTAGCCCGACAGTCATTGTTGGTTTGGTTCTACTAGATGCGGTATGGTACACCGATGGGGGTGAGTGATGGGTAGTTGTGAAAATAGAAGATGTAGATGAAGACTATCTAAATGTAGGCCTAATCTAATTCTAATCTAACCCATCCTAGCTAGGAGTGAATTAATGTAAGTGAATGAGTTGTGGCATGAAACTAACTCTACCAGTAGCTTCACCCAGATAGTTGAAATTAAGAAATAAAGTCAGATAACACATGCACATGAATATATAACCAAAATAGTCTAAGTCACTAAATCACATACATTAGAAGCTCATTCACTCAGTACATTTAATATAAGAAATAATGACAAAACTGCAAGACATATATTGCATCATAATAGTCCATAAAAAAACATGCTCTTATAACCCATGTGAACAACAAATGTTCTCCTTGAAATAGTTCACAGCAAAACAACAACATATGCAAGTCTTTCTCTCAGTCAAAAATTAGCCCTGAGGGCTTCTCCGTATTAACAGTTTCAGCAATAGTACATGAAAACTCTTAGTAGAACTCTCCAATTTTAGTTGACATTGTATTCCCGAAGTAGTTCAAAGGTGTACAATTTTTGAAGAGACAAAATCACCTTCTTTGGGTTCTATTCTAGTATTTATTGAGATTCAATAAGACCTTTGGCCTTCTGTCTCCCTCGGGGACCTTCCGTATTTCAACATTTGTCCTTATCCTCTTTGTGGTGATGAGAAACAAGGACAATGGTTACATTTCGAATTTGTCTCCTAGCATTAGTGGATTGTCATAGATTTCGGCCATATGTGTCTTGCACATCATGAAGACTGCTTTTTGTTTATGGGGGAATCCTCATCGTCCTAAGTTTGACAATCGATCTTCATGGAGATTCTAGATCCCTGCTTCATACATTTGCCTAATATTTTCTTTGTTGATCCTCCATCACTACAACATATTTTGTTATTGCTCCTTCATCGTCTTTATCTATAGATTTCATCGTTAGAATGTTGAGCGTGATCCTCCTTTACTCGGTACCTAACAACATTCAACATACAATAGATGAGAGTAAATTCAAATAAACTATCAAGAATAATCATTTGAATGAAAATAATTGAGGAATTAACTAATTGAAATATCAAGTAAACTTCCATGGATTCAATTCCTAGTTCTTCTACTCATAATTGAGGCGTTGTGTTTTATGTGGCTGCCAACAAGGTACCATATCTTCATCTTAAAAAACAAGGGAAATAAGTTATGAAGGAGTTGATACTAACTCCTTCGATGCACATCAGAGGAGTTGATGGGAACTCCTTTGATTTGCGTCGGAGGCCAAGCCATGAACTTTGTCGAGTGAAATATGAAAGTTGAATTATGAAACATCGAATGATAGTGTTGACGCACACTCATCTACGCTCTCTGGGAAAATGGTTGTTTCAAATACAAAACCTAGTCTTTGTCTCTGTATCATCCTCATGCATGTATTGTGGAATATATGAGCTTGAAATCTCAAGCATTGAACCTAGTTTGTGATGTCTCTTTTCACAACTTATCATCTTGAGATATCTAAGAATTACAGAAGAGTCATTGTGTGATGCCTTTCCTAACAACTCCTTACTACCTTTTGTTGGTTTCACATTCCCTAGTTATTTCTTTGTGAAGGTTATTTAATTATCATCTTGAATCAAAGAAGTTTGAGCCCTCCAATCCTCCAAGCACTAATACCCCGAATGTATTCACTCTGTGACATCTATTATTTCCCTTCATAGGCCATTTTATTGCATGCAATTTTTTCCATTTATCTAAGCCTCAAAATCTCAAAGCATTCGCCAAAAGGAGGTAGGTCATCTGTTGTTCCAAAGTCTATACTTAAGGCTAGAAAGTATAGGGTCTAGGCATCCGAAATTGGTGTGAAAGATAAAAAAAGGTGGGAGGATCAACCTTCAGGAAAGGAAGCTAAGGCTGATTTCTATGTTGCCTCTATCTTGCTTCCAAAAGTTCCTGGATGCTTATATCCCATTCAATGGCGGCCCATGAATGTTCGAGTTCTACCCGGGTGGTGGTTGTTTTAAGTATGGTGTCGAAAAGTTTCAAAGCAATGGTGGTTTGATCCGACAAGCCTGGTTCAATATTGGGTTGTCTAGAAATGGGAACAATCATAGAGGAATAGGGAAAGTTAGATGAAAGTTTGAGGTTTAGGATGTTGCCTCGATTTTTGGATCATATAAAGAGTACTCTTGAATCCGAAATCACAAAAAGAATGCAAACCAAAGGCCTTTTCCCGTAACTGAGTTAACTTTTAATAAATCATGTGTTAAATGTGAGAAAACATTGAGCTGTCTATAATGCGAGGCTCCTATCAAGGGAGAATCTCACCCTGTAAACAGAAGAAGAAAAAGACAAGAAGAAATCTGACGAAGCATAAAATATAAATATCTAAAAAAAAAATTCACAGGTCTTGTACCTGTTGATAGCCGATACAAAGGAAAAACTACAAATGATTAGACGACTAAAAGTTGATCACCACAGTAGAGGTTATACTAAAATGTAGTGAATAATTCATCAGAAATATATAAGAGAAATGAAATTGAATGTAAGATAATAGAGGAAACAAAATCGTAACTCAGTCTTGACAGAATCAAGAATCTTCGCATTTCTTTGTATTAATTTTCAAAAGGAAAAGTATCTATTACAATCGGCCAAAAAAGGTCCAGCCTCTTTTCCTTCTTCAAAATGCCTATTTATACAAACTTTTGAACATTTGAATTTCAATCATTCTCGAAATTTTCGGTTACAAAATGGGAAGTTCAAGCGTTTCCCTTCCTTGCCTTTGTCATCTTTCATGCAGGTGGAGCACCTTCCTTTCTTTACTCCTCGGGTTCTAAAAATAGAACAAGTAGACACTTGTCATTATTTGGTACCAGAACCCTGTCCTTTCGCCTGCTTGGTGCAAGTGATGCACCTCTCCACCAACTAGGCTATCAACCTAGAAGGCTCTACTTGGTTGTTTGCCTCAAAAGTGTAACAATCCTTCGCTAATGGTGGAAACCTTCCTCCCATTTGTCGGTCTTCGGCGATGATAGAACATAACTGTATACTTGGTTTTATTAACCATTTATCCACTTGGACTATATCAGTCTGGCTGATCTGTGATATTTCAGCCCACTCTTTTTCCTCTTTCTCCTTGATATTGAGTAGGTGCTTGGCTATATCCATCTGGCCCAGTATCCCAGCGTTTCTTTCATTATTGAGACTCAACAAACTTTCATCTATCAAGCCGAAGGTTTCTTCACAAGAATTTCTTACCTCTTTAGCTCGTTCTCTACTTTATGATATGTTTCACTCCCATGCCTTCAGCAAGATGTTACCTCTGGTCTGCTCTGGGATGGAGAGCTTGGAACTACTACCTATTTCCTTTTTTTCCATGGCTATAACAGCCTCTTGGAAAGTGACCTGAGCCACCCCGACTTCTCTTTCTCTCAAAGAGATGTCCTCCAGTACTTGATCAAAAATATGACAGTGATTTTGAATGGCTTCCACTTTAGCAAGTAAATCTTGCTGGGCTACCGACACTCTTTTCCGAATCTCAATGGCTTGGGATCGGAATATCCCGATATCTATAACTTGGCTCTCGACGAAATCTAATTTTGCACGTAACTTCCCTATCAATTCTTCTTGTTGGCTTATCTGTGACTAACTAGTCTAAGCCGACTGTTGTGTTTGCTCAAGATTGGATTTGAGCCGCTCGATTTCCTTTTGATCGATTGTTTTGGCTTTCTCTAGACCTGTGTTCACCTGATCTCTGGTAGTTGCCTCTGTTGTAGCCAACTTAGCCTCCAATGTTCTGATCAAGCAGTTCTTCCACTTTAATTGTTCTTTCAGGGATCCGATAGAGTATTGGTTGGTTGTAGCGAAATCCCCCAACGTCCCTACTATCTGAGTTGTGAATTCCTCCTTTTTCATGTATTTTCCATCGGTTAGGATTTTAAATTTTTTGGCTACCGTGCCCGCTTCTTGGTAAATATCTTGCTTCACAACAACCTTTCTCTTCTTATCTAAGAAAAATTTGTTCGGAGGCAACTCTTCTACAGTAATGGGCATCATTTCTTCGCCGAAAATCCATACCTCGTCGAGGATCCCCTTTGTGGACTGTAGGGGAGTGACAGAAATGATGGGACTGTTGATTTGCTTGGATTATTTCCCCGGGGTAACGACCGAGGCTGGCTTGCTTGAAGGGTTGGGGATCTCGGCTTCCTGTTTCGGGTTCTCGTTTTGCTTTTTCTTTTCCTGATTTTCCTTCTGGTTAGATCCTGAATCTTTGGAGCCCTTGGCTTCCGTTTGTTGTATATCTACGGTCGATGGGTTCTTACCCTGTAAGACTGGCGGAAAGTAGCTCCGCTGGTGTTCCTAAAATTTGAAGAAATCGGCCATCTCCTCGGGCGACAAGGCTTGAATCCAGCTCAGGACCTCGACATAGGATCTCGCCCCTCGAAAGATGTCATCATGAGGCAAATGCTCATATTTGTATCTTTTTAAGCCACAATTCGCCGGGTGATTTCCCACAACCTTGTGTGGGTCATGCTTCTTAAACTCGATGTTGACCAATTTGATATCCTCCAAGGTTGTAGCCTCGGCTTTGGCATGTCCGAAATCTAATAAAGAATATGTATTAAAATGAATGGGGAAGGGTGGCCACACCTTCTTCGAAAAACCCTTGAGCTCTTTGCTTATGCCACTGATCATGGTTTGCCTAGCGATTTTGTGACAAACCAGCCTATCTGGTACAAACAGTGGTAGAGAATATGGGGGAATAGAGGAGTCGAAAACCCTGATGTATGAAAATTCTGCTTCTACATACCAATCAGCCACACTACTCAAGTTGGTGGTGATGCTATCTGAAATCCTAGGCGGTGGGTTACCGAAGATGGAGACATGCATCGGTACCATTACCCAATTCAAAATCTCGTATATGAATTATGTGGCCTTATCCTCCCAAATTTTTGAGTGATAGACATGGATAGGCTCAGCATCAGATGGAGTCCAACTCCATCTCATTAGAGGGAAAGGCGTCATGAAACAAACAACGTCCATGATGTAGGTGGACATGAAAAATGAGGCGGCTTTCCCACTCACCTTCTGCGCTCGATATTCGGTAATCTGACTGGTTAGACTGCCTGACAACAGTTTGGCCCAGTCGAAGGAAAAACCTTCAGCGACTCTATGAATTAGAGGCACCCATGGGAGGAAAATGTGTGTGGTGTCCTTGTTCCCATAAAAACTACAGGTCATCATTTCTATATACCTGAATTGCGGTTCTAAGGAAGAAATCGAATAAATTTCGTTACCATCCACCTTGAATTTTGCAGGGTGTGAGACCTAATCTTTGATCAGATCAGACAAGTTTATGTCGTATTTTCGACATTCCTTCCGCTTGAAATCTTCCAGAAAATCGGCATTGTACACGAAGTTCGGCGTGGGTGACATTTGATACATTGCCTGCAAATGTTCTGGTCGAAAATTCCCAATTGTCACCTTCTGCTCACTGATAATAGTCCTGGTCAGGATATCCACATGGTCTAGCACCCATATTATCATATCATAATAAGGAAGGAGTCATGGCCTTGCCGCTATTTTGTGCATCTCCACTTGAATGACGATTTTGTATTTGGTGGCCAAATCATCCTTCTCGTTATCGCTGGAATCATCTGAATAATCCACCAATTCGGACTGAAGAATGTCGGAGACGTATGACCAAGTTTTGACAGTATCAATACTTCAAAGTGAAGTATCGGAAACAGTATCTGAGCCTTTCCCTGAACTCTCAGCAATCGCCTTGGATGCTTTTCATGGAGCCATGATAGAGGACTTTGTACTTAGCTCTCCTGTAGTAAAGGTGTAGATACAGACAGAAGTTAGCCTGATGAAAAAGCTTCTTTACGCAAAATAGAAATGAAATTTGAAATAATGAAAGAAAGAACTCCTTTATCTTAGCCATTTAAAACCCCGGTGTCTTTGTGAACAGAACGGTCAAATTGTTAAATGAAAGATTTAGCAGTAAAAGCAGTATCCTTATCTGTCACTTCGTCGTATTTCAAATAAATGCCATAACTTTTTGACGAGTCGCAACATAAATTAGCGCAAAGACATTTAAAATTACTCCATAGATGATGTATCAAATTTGTATTAACGCATTGATTGATCTGGCTTAGCTCCTTTAATTAGGTTTGTTTTAGTCTTTAATCTCCTTTTCGGCGTTCAGCGTATCGGGAGAAAACACCCCTTCCCTTTGAGCCCCCAAAACCCAAAATCGCGATGATGCGATTTAGCTTAAAAAATGTAATCTTCATTATGTTCTTAATTAATACATGCTTAAAGAATACTACGACTTCGCAACTCAGGGCTACGAAGGTATAGTTCTTTGGAAGAGCGATTGCCGAGTCGCAAAACCCCAACAGTGTTTGACTATGGTTTAAAGCAACTTACCCCTGACACTAACCCAGGTGACTTTTGAAATCGTCTCGCGACTTTGCATATCGAAGTTTGGAAACCTTGCAACTTGTAACTCCTTAAGCGCGAAAGCGTGAGGTAAAGAAAAGTGATAGACTTGCTTAATGGTTAGGCGATGATGATTTAGGACTATAACGATTATCACCACTTCGCATGTCAGGGTAAATATTTTTATTGCGAGAATTATATTTCAACCATTTGTAAAAGGAGGCTCCAACATAGGCTCCAACTAGGGATCCCATCTTCCTGCGAGATGGGAAGAACAGTAGACCATGTGCCTATATTGGGTAAATGGAGTCAAAGGCTTCTTTCTGCGGAACTTGCTTAGGAAGGGGATACAGAGGGAAAAAGAGATTTTTTCTTTACTTCTGAAAAGATTTTCAAAACTCACATGCGTTTGTAAACTCAGTTGCATCCCCTTTCATGACCTTCTCCTTCTCGTTACTGAATTCAGGTCTGCTTTAAGATAATCAAAACAATCCTAGGAAATCCAACGGATCTTACGGCTTTTGGCTTGCATCAAACGAAGTAAATTTAATGCTTTTAATCGGGGAGCCCTGTCTGAACTTGGGATGCAGATTTGGTTTCGAAAAGGCTGGTAACCAGAGTAGACTAAAATTTATGTATGACAGCCTTACAGATATCTCAGATATTGCTTCACTGCCAGCGAGCCTATTCAGTACCCCGGTGAAGTTATCTATCCCTTTTACTAAATTTCCTTTCACCACTTCGAATCATAATTATGCATTTAAATGATGAAACGAGGGAAATCATTTATGAATTTCCTTTCATCGTCTTCTTGGACTAGATGGGGGCAGTCAAATATGAATTTCCTTTCACCATCTATCTTATATTTTACTTTTTTGAACACGAAGTGGGGGCAATCAGTTTTACCAAGTATACCAGGGATGATATCTATGTAAAATTTGCAGTGGAGGTCTGTCAAATTGCTTTGATTACTCCGGACCAACCTTCTCTTAACTTTCAAAGCACCTTAGCCTGCAAGGAAAATCGGAAGGATTACTTCCAGGGGACCTCCTTCGAGTAAGCCTCAATCCTTAGAAAGCTGTTAAAAACCTAGGAGAGTCAAAGATCATCCTCGCTAACTTTGTTTAGTTGGAGAGTGAGGAGTTATGAGGAATAGCTTATCAAGATCATCCTACGCATAACTTTGTTTAGTTGGAGAGTGAGGAGTTATGAGGACTGGCTTACCCTTTAAGATATGTTTTCCAGCTTCCAAAGCTAAAACGTAATATCTTCTCCCTCTGTGGGAAACCCGGAAAGATTCTTTGTTTTTTAAGAAGATAAAACCGAGGGTATAAAGGGGCGATAGAGAAATTTTTGGAAATCAAAAAACAGGGGTCATGGATTAAACCTGACTCTTGGAACCCTTTCTTGGAGACGCATTACTCTCTTTGCTCATTTTAATTACCTCTTATCTTTATCAAGGTGAAACTCTTAGGACCCAAAGTGAGAACTCATTCTTTTAATGACATATCACACCTATGAGACCATCACGGCACTTAGAGACCTTCGTTTGAAATATAGACTTTTCCAGAATTCATACCTCTGCCTTACCATTTTCGTTCTCTTTTGAAATAACGGAAAATATTTTCTATCACCTGTTTTCGGCGAATTTATCTTCCGATACATGACCGTCTATTTTCTCCTTACAATCGTTTGGGCTGCAAGCTGGGATCCTGTAAGGGAACAACACGAAGAGCATCAGGGCTTTAAAAGAACTAAATGCATCGAAAATTTTGTATCCCTATTTCTAGAAAAAACACTAACCTATTTTATTTTTGACGAAAGTAGACTTACCAAAGGAAATTATGAAATAAAAAGAAAACACACAACGGTATATACAGTGGAAATTTTGGAAACTATTTATTGCATATAGTGTTTTAAATAACGCACGTTGACCAGGGCGTTGAGGATTTTACCGTCCAAATTTTCTAACAGAAATGAATTTTTTCCTTCAGGAGTTGTGACCTTGAACGGTCTGTACCATATGTGATCGAATTTACCATATTTTGTCGAGTCTTCCTTCCTAGCATCCCATTTTAACACCAAATCTCCAGGGAGAAATTCTTTGTCTTTGGCCTTACGATCGAATAACGCTTTCATGTTGTCCTGTTATTTCTGCAACCTTTCTCCACTTCGGCCCTATGCTGTTGGACTTCAATCAACTGGTTTATTCTTCTTGTGACATGATTTGGTTCTTCTTTCTCATCTTGACAAAGTTTCATTATGGGGAGCGCTATATTTATAGGTAATACTATGTCGGTCCCGTACACCATTTGGAAAGGAGAAGTGCCAATAGACTTTTTTGTGCCTATCTGATTTGCCCACAAGGCATATTTCAAATGCACATGCCAAGATTTTTTGTTTTCGCTCAACACTTTCTTAATTATATTGATTAGGCTCTTGTTTGAAGACTTGGATAGCCCATTTCCCTGGGGGTAATATGTCATGGAATGACCGAGCACGATATTGTACTTTTGGCAAAAGTTGACCATAGCCATAGATTTAAATGCCTAGGCATTATCTGTGACTATCTTTCGGGGGCAGTCGAATCTAGACAAAATGTTCTCTTACAGGAAATATTTTACCACAGAATTTGTTGCCCTTCTAGTTGGGATAGCCTCCACCCATTTGGTGAAGTAGTCTGTAGCAGTCAAGATCCATCTATGTTGAGCGCTAGAATGAGGGTTAATTTCGCCTATAAAATCTAGTCCCCATTGTTGAAAAGGGGCTTCCATTTTGACTGGAACCAATGGTAGCGCTGGGAGTTTATGCTTGCCTGCGAACAATTGGCAAGGGTTACAGGCTCTAACTTTGGCATTGACGTCTGAGAAAAGTTTGGGCCAATAATATCTTGCCCTCATGATCTTATAAGTTGTTTCCCTCCGGGCATGATGTCCTCCACACACTCCTTCGTGAAATTGGATTATGACCTTCTCTGTTTCTGAGTTAACTAAACAAACCAACAGGAATCCAAGTGGTTCCTTCCAATACAATTGGCTTTTGGATATACAATAATTGACCGCATGCAGCTTCATCGTTCTGGCTTTAGATGGGGATAAGTCACTCGGGCACTCCAAGGTCAGTAGGTAGGACACTATGTCTTTGTACCAATATGATGAAGCAAACTTCTCTTCGATTCTGATTCCAGTTGTTTGTTCATCGAGCTCGTTCATGTCCACACACTCTTCACATCCCTGTAGGCCATTTATTCTGAGGGCTCTGAAATTTGATTCAGCTAAGAGTTTAGCCAAACCTTGTCCCTTTACTAGTCTCGTTGGTTTTATCTCCAAGTCGAATTCTTGAATTTTGGCAAGCCACCGTCCTCTTTTTCCATCATTGTCGAACTGAACCAAAATGTCTTTTACGGAGTTGGTGGGCACGTATGCAATTACCTTGGAATGCAACACGTAGGTTCTGAAATCCTTTAACGCCTTCACCATAGCATATGCTTGTTTTTCCATTATATCGTATCTGAGTTCAACGTCACTAAGACATTTGCTAAAAAAGGCTATCGATTGCTCGAAACCTTCTTCATTTTTCTGGAGGAGTACCGCGGCAAGTGTGTGTTCAGAGGTGAACGAGAAAATAAGAAAATCCTTTAGATAATCAGGGCTTGCCAGTACGGGTGCCTCACTTATAACCTTCTTGATGCGGGCAAACGATGCTTTGGCTTCTGCTGTCCATTTCACTTCGTTGTTTTTCTTTAGCATATCTATGATCAACTTCACGATTTCAACAAAGTTTGGGATAAATATCCTCAAAAAAATTATTTTTCCTAAGAATGATTGAATCTCTTTTACATTTCTAGGGATATTTATTGTGTCTATAGCTTCAACTCTTTTAGGATCAATTTTAATTCCATCTCGAGACACAATATGGCCCAAGAGTTTACCTTCTTGCATAACAAAGTGAGACTTTTTGGGGTTTAAAGACAAGCCAAACCTACGGCATTTCTCAAACGTATGCTTGAGATGTATCAGATGATCTTCATCAGATTTATAAAAAACAGTTAGATCATCAAGATAGATAACCACAAATTTTTCCATTTCGCCGATGAAAGCGATATCCATAGCACGTTGGAAAGTAGCACCTGCATTCATTAAACCAAAAGGCATCTTGTCATACATAAATGTACCCCAAGGGGTGGTGAAGGTTGTTTTTTCTTTATCGTCCTCGTTGAAAGCAATTTGATTGTACCCGGAAAACCCATTGATCATCGACATCCTATTGCCCCAACTACTTTTTCTAAAATGTGATCCATTTTGAGTAGGGGGTAATTATCTTTGAGGGAGGATTTATTTAGATTTCTAAAATCAACACACAATCTGATCTCTCCACTTTTCTTTCTGACTAGGACCAGGTTTTCTACCCAGTCAGAGTATCTCAGTGGTACGATTATTTTTGCGTCTAAGAGCTTTTTGACTTCCCTTTCGACCATGGGTAATAAAATAGGATTGATTTGTCTAAGTTTTTGTCTAAAGGGTTTGATGCTAGGATTTAGGGGTATCTTATTTTCAATCAAAGTGGTGTCATAGGTCTTCAACTCTTCGTATGACCAAGCGAAAACATCTTTATACCGCCCGAGTAAGTCTTTATACTTGCTTTTTACCTTAGGAGGGAGGTACTTTGATATTTTTACTATCCTAGACTCCTCTTTGGTCCCTATGTCACAGTCTTCAACCTCTTTTGGTTGGGGTTGAAAAGTAGATTTTAGGGGCATATCATTTTGGTCGAACAGTCTCTCCAGAGGGATCAGTCCATTTGGAATCTGATTTTTCTTTAGAACCAACATGCGATGATTAGCAATTTTCTCTTGGAACTCCTGAGGCTCCTCTCCCTCTTGCATAATCCATGCATGATCGTGTTGGCTCTCCTAGTCAATGTGGGTTTCGGAGAAATCACCCACCATTTCCAGGAACTTTCTGATCTGTTCGTCATCCTCGAAGATATGCCAGTGTTGTATGTTGTTAGGTATGGATGGTCTATGCCTTACCTCTATGTGGTACTTTAATTTGAAAGCGGTAGGGGGTATGAAAATTGAAGCCACTTTGGCCAGTGAATCGGCTTGCTGGTTTTCAGTGCGTGGGATGAAATGAACATTTATCGATGAAAATAAATTTTCCATTAAATCCCATGCGCAATTCCTGTAAGATCTCAATCTTGGGTCTTTGGCCTGGTATTGCTAGTTTATCTGCTTCACTATCAACTCTGCATCTCTGTATACTTCCAGGTTCTTTATGTTCAGTTTCCTGGTAGCTTCCAACCCTAAGACTAAGGCCTCATACTCGCATACGTTATTGGTATAGTCTATATCCCACTAAAGCCTGTAAGAGAAAGGAATAAAAAATTCATTTTCGGGTGCTACAAATAGTACTCCTGCACCTGCTCCTTTATATGACATGGCACCGTCAAAAAACATTTTCCAAATTCCAGTGCTATACAAATTTTCATCTATCTTTACTGATTCGTTTTCATCTATGTAATTCTCTTTTGTACAACTATTTACACCATCATCAAAAGACAAAATACAATTTCCTAGATCTTGATCGACAACATAAACAGAAAAATTGTTAGGATTCTGTGGGTCGCTCATTGTGTATGCTAGCCTCATTTCCCTGTATAGCCAAGTAAATTGTCCACTAAACACAAGAATCGTGGCGTAGGTCATGTATAGTTGAAGAGACCCCCCAATTTTGGCTCCCCGTGACCTAGATAGAAGTAAACCATACTTCAGATGTATATCGGCGATAACTACATCCATCAAGACGCTTTTCACCGGGACCTGTGCAAGGGTGACTACTAAATCTTTTATCATACCCATGCACTTAACTTTTCTTGAATCGAAAGAGTAGAGATCTCCATAAAACTTGGTGATCTCGAGGCCTAGTCTGTCCATAATAGACTTGGGCATCACATTATGTGAGGCCCCAGAGTCTAGCATACAGTTATGCAGTAGTCGATCATGCACATTCAGGGTAATATAGAAGGGGGTGACGTTGTTTCTGGCACCCTCGAAATGTGGACCAAAAGTGATATTAGGCTTATCATCTTCCAATTTTATCACGTCATAGTGACTTTCTAGATCCAAAAAACCTATCATTTTGGTTATCTGCTTTCGGTACACATGATTTTTTGCTAATTCGACCAGGGGGATCGGTATTTTGATCTTATTTATCTCATTTTCAAGGCTGAAACCTCCACTACTTTTGTCTGTTTCTCTGGTTGAAACCTCGGACTCCTTCTTTTCTAACTTATTTGTTTGTGCAAATTTATTTCCCGTGAGTTTATCTACTGGTATATGTGTTTCAGTTGTCTTAGTTTCTTTCACTTGGGTCTGAGCCTCCTTTACTTTGGGATTCAACGAATCTACCTATTTTTTTTTGTTGTTAGGTATTTCGGTCTCTTTTGGGACGGGCTTGTATATTTCTCCTCTAGGGATAATTTTCTTGGGTTGCGGATTCGACGCAGGTTTGTTTTTAGGCCTCAGGTTGTACCTAGGTTGGACCTCAGCCATTATAGAATCGGTTATTTCTTGATCGACAGAAACATCAATGTTGTTTATGTCAACGTATTCATTTGACGGTTGATGTGTGTTTAAGGACTTCTCATAGTCTTATTTAGTTAAGTAGGGCTATGTGCAATCGTCACCCAAATTTTTCACATCTTCACCCAGGTCCTCGAAATCTTGCAGATCGTTTCCTCCTATAAAATTTTCATTTTTTAAAGGAGTTTGAATTTTCTGGTCTTCATTTTTAATATGTCTTTGTTGATTTTGAGGATTGGGGTTTCTTCTGAATTCCCTCTTAATGAAAGGATCTGCCTTGGATTGATCTAGTTCCATTCTAGAAATATTATTTGATAACTCTTTAATTATGCTAGCCATATCATCCATTTTATCATCTGAGGATGTACTAGGCCCTGAGGGTCTCACTTGTTCCCTAAAAACTTTGGTTTCTCGATTTCCCAGTTCTACCTTTGTTTTCAATTTTCCAGAAGCCATCATGTTAGACTAGATCTCTACGAAATCATCATGCATTCGGGTCAGGGTAGCCCCTCTCCTTTCTCTCAAAAGAAGTGCGAAATCAGGTTTGAAGGCTCCCGCGAAGGTTACCTTGGCTGCAGGTTGGGATGGTTTAACTTCGACTGGGATCTTATTATTTAACTTGTTAAATATTTGAATGAATTCCATAACAATTTCAATTTTTTTTTTCTTTAAATACCCAAACTCAGTCAAATAATACAAATGGTCTTTCCTTTCGCCCCATTGTCTAAGAAAAGAGTCTTCTAGGGCATCATAGGATAATATCGAACCTGCGGGTAGACTTCGAAACTAGGTTCGTATCTGTCCTTCGAAAGTTTGAATGAACAGCCTCAAATATACGTCTTCGTGTTCGAGACCTAGGATATCTGCGAACTGATCAAAGAAATTTATATGTTCGGTCACGATCAAGTCCCCTTCCCCTATAAATTTAGGTAAGTTTTTCATGTAGTTTTCAGGAAGGTCGTGAAGGGGTACAGGCAGGACCAAATGTGCATATCTCGCAGCTACTTTAGTGAAAACTCTGGGATGCGGGGGAGGCCCTTGGCCCCCCACTCCTCCTTCTGGAGCCCCTCCACCTCCTCCTGGAGCTCACCCTCCCCCTCCTAAAACCCCTCCACCTCCTCTTCCGACAGCCACCATCGGTACTATAGGATAGGGAAACAATGCGTTATAAAGAGGGTTCTGGAACACTAAAAGTGAATCTTTATCTTCTTCGAGAGACGAGAAAACTAAAGAAAGGTGAAAAGGGATGTGAGGGCTTGGTTCCTCGGATTTGCAAGAGATGTAATCAAGGGAACCCGCGGGCATGGAATCTGAGTATATGGTATACTCTTCGAGACTAGGCGAGGTCATGAAATCTAACTGAAGGGTCGGTGGGATATCGATTGCTGATAAATTTACTGTGGGATTTTCACCTTTATGTACGTCAGAGGTTGTCGGATGGACTTCACTTTTAACTTCAGGGAGAGCTAAGGTTGGGTTGATGGTTTTAGGGGGGGGATTGTGTGAATTTTAAGGTTCAAAAGAACTCTTAGCCTTGGGTTGTGGGTACTTAAGTTGGTAGACTGTAGTGGTCAGCTTAAGGGAAACTTTTGTTTTCAGTGTTTTTTCGGGATCGAAAATGGGCGTGGTCTGTTTACCATCCGGGTTTTGTCTGGTGTTCCTTCAACCGGAAGCTAGCTTACTTAAACGTGGAGTCGCCAAGTGAATGATGAAATTTTAGCCTTAACAAGGTGTTCACCCTTTGTTCACTATCAAAGGGTAGAAACTAAAAATGTCATTCTCCCAGGGAAAAGATTTTGTAACTTCGATCCCCGGCAACGGCGCCAAAAATATGTTTTTCCAGAGTCTGTACTTAAGGCTAGAAAGTACAGGGTCTAGGCATCCGAAAGTGGTGTGAAAGATAAAAAAAAGGGGGGAATATCAACCTTCGGGAAAGGAAGATAAGGCTGATTTCTAAGTTGCCTTTGTCTTGCTTCCAAAAGTTCTTGGATGCTTATATTTCGTTCAATGGCAGCCCATGAACATTCAAGTTATACCCGGGTGGTGGTTGTTTTAAGTATGGTGTCGAAAAGGTTCAAAGTGATGGTGGTTTGATCCGACAATCCAGGTTCAATATTGGGTTGTCTAGCAATGAGAACAATCATAGAGGAACAGGGAAAGTTAAAGGAAAGTTTGAGGTTTAGGATGCTGCCTCAATTTTTGGATCGTATAAAGAGTACTCTTGAATCTGAAATCACAAAAAGAATGCAAACCAAAGGCCTTTTCCCGTAACTGAGTTAAATTTTAATAAATCATGTGTTAAATGTGAGAAAACATTGAGTTGTCTATAATGAGAGGCTCCTATCAAGGGAGAATCTCACCCTGTAAACAGAAGAAGAAAAAGACAAGAAGAAATATGACGAAGCATAAAATATAAATATCTAAAAAAAAAATTCACAGGTCTTGTACCTGCTGATAGCCGATACAGAGGAAAAAATGCAAACGATTAGACGACTAAAAGTTGATCACCACAGTAGAGGTTATACTAAATTGCAGTGAAGCATTCATCAGACATATATAAGCAAAATGAAATTGAATGTAAGATAACAGAGGAAACAAACTCATAACTCAGTCTTGATAGAATCAGGAATCTTCGGATTGCTTTGTATTAATTTTCAAAAGGAAAAGTCTCTATTACAATCGGCCAAAAAAGGTCCAGCCTCTTTTCCTTCTTCAAAATTCCTATTTATACAAACTTTTGAACATTTGAATTTCAATCGTTCCCGAAATTTTCGGTTACAAAATGGGAAGTTCAAGCGTTTCACTTCTTTTCCTTTGTCATCTTTCATGCGGGTGGAGCACCTTCCTTTCTTTACTCCTCGGGTTCTAAAAATAGAACAGGAAGACACTTGTCATTATTTGGTACCGGAACCCTATCCTTCTCCCTGCTTGGTGCAAGTGACGCACCTCTCCACCAACTAGGCTATCAACTTGGAAGGCTCTACTTGGTTGTTTTCCTCAAAAGTGTAACAATCCTTCGCTAACAGTGGCAACCTTCCTCCCACTTGTCGGTCTTCAGTGATGATAGAACATAACTGTATACTTGGTTTTATTAACCATTTATCCACTTGGACTATATTAGTCTAGTTGATCTGTGATATTTGAGCCCGCTCTTTTTCCTCATTCTCCTTTATATTGAGTAGGTGCTTGGCTATATCGATCTGGCCCAGTATCCCAGTGCTGCTTTAATTATCGAGACTCAACAAACTTTCATCTATCAAGCCAAAGGTTTCTTCACAAGAATTTCTTACCTCTTTATCTTGTTCTCTGCTTTCTGAAATGTTTCTCTCCCACGCCTTCAGCAAGATGTTACCTCTGGTCTTCTCTGGGATGGACAGCTTGGAACTACTGCCTATTTTTTTTTTTCCATGGCTATAACAGCCTCTTGGAAAGTGACCTGAGCTACCTCAGCTTCTCTTTCTCTTAAAGAGATGTCCTCCAGTACTTGATCAATAATATGACAGTGGTTTTGAATGGATTCCACTTTAGCAAGTAAATCTTGTTGGGATACTGACACTTTTTTCCGAATATCAATGGCTTGGGATTGGAATATCTCGATATCTATAACCTGGCTCTCGGAAAAATCTAATTTTTCCTGTAACTTCCCTATCAATTCTTCTTGTTGGCTTATATGTGATTGACTGATCTGAACCGACTGTTGTGTTTGCTTGAGATCGGATTTGAGCCGCTCGATTTTCTTTTGATCGGTTGTTCTGGCTTGATCTAGACCTGTGTTCACCTGATCTCTGGTAGTTGCCTCTATTGTAGCCAACTTAGCCTCCAAATTTCTGATCAAGTGGTTCTTCCGCTTTAATTGTTCTTTCAGGGATCCGATAGAGTATTGGTTGGCTGTAGTAAAAGCCCCCAATGTCCCTGCTATCTGAGTTGTGAATTCCTCCTTTTTCATGGCTTTTCCATCAGCTAGGATTTTAATGTTTTTGGCTACCGTGCCTGATTCTCAGTAAATCTCTTGCTTCACAACGGCCTTTCTCTTAATATCAAAGAAAAATTCGTTCGGAGGCAACTCTTCTACAGTAATGGGCATCAGTTCTTCGTCGAAAATCCATCCGTCATCGAGGATCCCTTTCGTGGACTATAGGGGAGTGACAGAAATGATGGGACTGTTGATTTGCTTGGATGATTTCCCCGGGGTAATGGTCGAGGCTAGCTTGCTTGAAGGGTTGGGGATCTCGTCTTCTTGTTTCGGGTTCTCGGTTTTCTTTTTATTTTCCTGATTTTCCTCCTGGTCAGATCCTGAATCTTTATAGCCCTTGGCTTCCATTTTCTATATATCTATTGTCGGTGGGTTCTTAACCTGTAAGACTGGCAGAAGGCAACTCCATCGGTGTTCCTGAAATTTGAAGAAATCGGCCATCTCCTCGGGTGACATGGCTTGAATCCGGCTCAGGATCTCGCCATAGGATCTCACCCCTCAAAAGATGTCATCATGAGGCGAATGCTCATGTTCGTATATTTTTAAGCCACAATTCACCAGGTGATTTCCCACGACCTTGTGTGGGTCATGATTCTTAAACTCTATGTTGACCAATTTGATATCCTCTAAGGCCGCAGCCTTGGCTTTGGCGTGTCCGAAATCTAATAAAGAATATGTATTAAAATGAATGGGGAAGGGTGGCCATACCTTCTTTGAAAAACCCTTGAGCTCATTGCTTATGCCACCGATCACGGTTTGCCTAGCGATTTCGCGACAAACCAGCCTATCCAGTACAAACAGTGGTAGAGAATATGGGGGAACAAAGGAGCCGAAAAACCTGATGTATGAAAATTTTTCTTCTACATACCAGTCAGCCACACTACTCAAGTTGGTGACGATGCTATCTTAAATCTTGGGCGATGGGTTACCGAAGATGGAGACATGCATCGGTACCATTACCCAATTGAAAATCTCATATATGAATTATGTGGCCTTATTCTCTCAAATTTTTTAGTGATAGACATGGATAGGCTCAGCATCAGATGGAGTCCAACTCCAACACATTATAGGGAAAAGCGTCATGAAACAAATAGCGTCCATGATGTAAGAGGACATGAAAAATGAGGCGACTTTCCCACTCACCTTCTGTGCTCGATATTCAGTAATCTGACCGGTTACACTGTCTGACAACAGTTTGGCCCAGTCGAAAGAAAAACCTTTAGTGACTGTATGAATCAGAGGCACCCACGGGAGGAAAAAGTGTGCGGTGCCCTCCTTCCCATACAACCTACAGGTCATCATTGCTATATACTTGAATTGCAATTCTAAGGAAGAAATCGAATAAATTCTATTACCATCCGCCCTGAATTTTGCAAGGTGCGAGACCCAATCTTTGATCAGATCAGACAAGTTTCTGCCGTATTGTTGGCATTCCTTCCACTTGAAATCTTCCAGAAACTTGGCATTGTATGAAAATTTCGGCGTGGGTGACAGTTGATACATTGTCTGCAAATGTTCTGGTCGAAAAGTCCCAATCGTCACCTTCTGCTCGCTGATAATATTCCTGGTCGGGATATCCACATGGTCTAGCGCCCATTTGATCATATCATAATAGGGAAGGAGCCATGACCTTGCCGCTATTTTGTGCATCTCCGCTTGAATGACGATTTTGTATTTGGTGGCCAAATCGTCCTTCTCATTATCGCTAGAATCATCTGAATAATCCACCAATTCGGACTGAAGAATGTCGGAGACGTATGACCATGTTTTGACAGTATCAATACTTCGGGGTGAAGTATCAAAAATAGTATATGAGCCTTTCCCTAAACTCTCAGCAATCGCCTTGGACACTTTTCATGGAGCCATGATAGAGGACTCTGTACTTAGCTCTCCTGTAGTAAAGGTGTAGATACAGATAGAAGTTAGCCTGATGAAAAAGCTTCTTTGTGCAAAATCGAAATGAAATTTGAAATAATGAAAGAAAGAACTCCTTTATATTAGGCATTTAAAACCCCGGTGTCCTTGTCAACAGAACTGTCAAATCGTTAAATGAAATATTTAGCAGTAAAAGCAGTATCCTTATCTGTCACTTCATCATATTTCAAATAAATGCCATAACTTTTTGACCAGTTGCAACATAAATTAGCGCAAAGACATTTAAAATTACTCTGTAGATGGTGCATATCAAATTTGTATTAACGCATTGATTGATCTGTCTTAGCTCCTTTAATTACGTTTTTTTTAGTCTTTAATCTCCTTTTCGACGTTCGCCGTATCGGGAGAAAACACCCCTTCCCTTTGAGCCCCCAAAACCCGAAATTGCGATGATGTGATTTAGTTTAAAAAATGTAATCTACATTAAGTGCTTAATTAATCCATGCTTAAAGAATACCGTGGCTTCGCGACTCGGGGCTACGAAGGTATAGTTTTTTGGAAGAGCAATTGCCAAGTCGCAAAACCCCGACAGTGTTTGACTATGGTTTAAAGCGACTTACCCCTGACACTAACCCGAGTGACTTTTGAAACCATCTCGCGACTTTGCATATCGGAGTTTGGAAACCTTGCAACTTGTAACTCCTGAAGTGCGAAAGCACAAGGTAAAGAAAAGTGATAGACTTGCTTAATGTTTAGGCGATGATGATTTAGGACTATAACAGCTATCGCCACTTCGCATGTAGAGGTAAATTTTTTTATTGCGAGAATTATATTTCAACCATTTGTAAAAGGCGGCTCCAACATCATCAATAATTTTTCGAGCCACATAGTCATTTGTATGGGCATGTTTGAGGGAGTGATATTTAAATAGTGTTGTTGATGATGGTTTATTTGTGAGATATTCTACCAAGTGCATAGCTACCATTCCCTTGAAATATTCATCTTCCTATCAGTACCATTATATAGTTCTTTCAAGAGTGCACTTTAGTTGTCTTTCAATCGAAGGATTTTTGTGGAAAATTCAAGTTTCACCCTCCATCATACAAAGGATCTCGAAAATATGTGAATGCATTGTTTCCTTGTGGACATATATGAGATTTATCCTTGAAGTGTGAACCTCCAGGTTTGTCACTTTTCGATCCCATGTTTGGGTAGGTAGTGGCACCAAATAACTCTACAAAAATGTCATCTGTATTTTTCGGATTGAGCTTGAAGCCATTAGGGTCATTTTTATTGGAAAATCTAGATTAACTAAGACTTGGGGGGAATTCTTATTTCATTTTAGCCATGAGACTTTAATTTTCATATGGACTTAAAACAAAACCCTAAAATCTGAATTTTCTTTTGGAGAGTTATCGGTTAATGATGTTTATCTTTGCTGGGAAACAATGTTTGAGTTTGCATCGCAAAAACCATAGCTAATGGGTCCATTTGTCTTCTCATTTGCTGCAAAATGCTTAAAAAATTCTCAACGTCCTCAACAGTTGGAGAAATAAATTTTGGGGGTCAGCGCAATAAACGAGGCAGAAGAGGAAAAAGGAGGAAGCACATGCCAGGAAAGAAGGGAAAGTAGCGTGACATAGGGAAAAGGAATCAACACACCAGGAATTAAGGAAGATCAACACAGAGTCAAAGCAAGAAACAATTTGATCGAAGACCAACTGCGCAGAAGGCAGTTAGAAAGTGGACAAGTTGAGTTCACTTAGAATTAGGGTTTTGAGTCATGATGTAATGGTTTTTACCCACCTTTTGGTATAAATATAGGATCAATGAGGTATATAGTTGTGTCTTATAACTCATGTGCGAAGAACCTATTTTTGGAGAAATTTTGAGTCTTGAGTCACAGTGCTAGTTGTTGGCTACAAGTTGTCGAGTTCGATTTGTAACAGTTTTGGAGAATCATGAAGTATAATTCAGAGTTAGGTCGCAATCTATGGAGCTTGGTGCGACATTGGTCAGCCTCACCACCATTAACAAACCATGATGTAATGCGTGCAACATAGCCCATGGGGGGTGAACCATGGTAAAATCATGTGTTGCAATGTGTGAATGATTTTTTTTGTTGTTTCTACAATTAGGAATGAATGATGAATGGTTAGAATAGTATTTTGTAGCGCACAGTACTAATAATGCATAATGAAATAATTGTTACATTTAGATGAATGGTATAATGAAGTACATGATATGATGCATATGAAAGTAGAAGTAGAAGAAGTAAAACAAACATCCCCAATCCCTTCCATGACTACAGACATATGCATCCTGCAGTCACCCATAAGCCATCTTGGGTTAGACTGTTTTGTGCACTCTGTGCACGGTGTAGCTTTCTAGTTTCTAGGGTTTTGTTGGAGAACTAAGGTAGAACCTAGGTCAACCCCTACATGCAACAAATGGTTCTATTGCTGGCTGGAACTTAGAAGAACATCCTGGAAGGGATATGATACGAAGGCCAATGAAGAAAATGCAGTGGTAGAAAGGGATGTTCATTCCATGGAACCCTACAAATCAAGAGATTGAAAGATGGTTGGAGACAAAAAAACTCAAGTTTGTGCAGAAAGATAATAGAAGCTCTAGACATACACCACACCAGTGCATGCAGAGGTATGTGTTTATTGATTTTCATGAGGCATATTTCTTTTATTTCCCAAAGTTATTACATGAGTGGATATTGAGTTTGACGGATACTCATCCAACTAATTGGATAAGTCTAATAGAGTGGATTGTTGAGAACATCATGTGGTTGGAAAGGGTTAATAATAAATTCATGTGCATAATGGATTTTTTATTAGACAACATTACTGCAGGGTATATTACTGAATTTGTAGTCTATACAATGAATTCATATACTACTGCAGAGTAGGATTTATTAAAGGGACCAAGAGGGAGGTACATTAGGTCTCTTTACACGTCGATCAATATATTATTACATGATAAAGACATGATGACCATGGAATCAGACAACTAAATCACTCTGTGCGCATGGGGGAGCTAGGGGAAGCACTAAGGAAAATATGAGATATGGAGAGGGCTCTGGATGGGGAGCAGAAGAAGGAAGAAATGGACCCTATAATGATGGATGAAGATCATACCATGGAAATAATAAGGAAAGTAGGAGTGACGTGCAACAGACAACCCTACCAGTATAAGATCAATAAAAAAAGAGGCTAGTAGTCGAGTGAGAGGGATTGGACAGTGATGAGGATGATGTGGAGGATCTTTGTGTGATAGGGAAGATTGAGGAAATATTATGTTCCACATATGAGAGGAAAAACATAGGTCACAGGTCCAGCATAGAAGAAGGCTCTCCATTACAGATCCAAATTAGTGTGGAACTGTTATAGCAAGATTTGTCTCACCATTGCTATCTTGCATAGAGGGTCTTTTTCCATTTCTCTATGCAGACTTATAATCCCTTTTTGACAAATCCAGAGCTAAAAATACACATTTTTCCACATATACATGCCCTATCAACTATGAAACAAGCGTATACGCAGGTTGCTCCACTACAGCCCACGTACATCGAGATTTGTGCCAAAAAATAAAAAAATGAAGTTGGGTTTCCATGTCACAACAAGTGATCTTTGGTCCTTGGCCTTCCATATACTGGAAACATTTCGACTTGACCCTTCAGTTGAAGGCTATAAGAGCACAATTTCGAGCTATGGAAAAGAGGAGAAAGCATTCAACTTTGAGAGAAAAGTTACTCTGGAGAAATTACTTCATATTGAGTCTGCATCCCTTTGTACCTCAAGTCTAAACACAGTGTTCAACCCCCAAGCTCTTTCCCTATTGTTGAGAGAATATCTTTGTCTCTCTCTTTTGAGCTTGTCTTTGGTAGAGGATTGAAGTGGTGGAGACCCAGTTGGAAGGAACTTGGTTCCTTGGTTTTGAACTGTGCCGACACGGAAGTCTGTAATGTTGACAATTATGTTGATCAATTATTAATAGAAATACTCCTTTCCCGTCCTATTGGTATCATGCAAATATATGATTATTGTCCATGGGCATGTTTGCAATATTTATTAATGGATATGCTATCTTATGTGCTAACCCCTTTACATTATCACTATATACTTTCTTTGCTTGTTTGTTAAGTGCTCAACGGTGGAACATCATCAAACATTGGATCAAGGTAGGCCTCTTTCTTATCTTGCACATTAGTTTATATAGCATACAATGGAATTGAGTTGATTTTTGCAGTCATACATGTCTGTTGTAGTTTACCCTTAGCCATAGAGAGTTTTTCCCTCGTAACAGAATTGGCGACTCCACTGACGAGAGATATTCCTTCTAAGGGTTGAAGTACTTTTTCTTTTTGCATTTCTCTTTTTCCTTTGCGTTTCTTGTCGTATCACTGCTTGGTAGATTTTGTTCTCTCTGAGTTTGATTTTTTCAACCTTTTTTCCCTTGCCTGGCCTTGTTTTAAAGCCTATACGCTCCTTTTACCTTGACATTCGCGTACACACATGTTGCCTCTCTGCAAGCTGCGTATATACACACTATTCTCCTGAACAGTCGTGTATACCACTTTTCCTTGCTTGTATGCTTGGTTTAGTGATTGTTGGGTGAGTTTTGATGTTTGTTGAGCCTTCTTAGGTCTCTGTAGTGCCTGCTGAGCTTCTTTGGGTTGACAGGAAGCCTGTTGGGAGTTGAATTTATGGGCATAATCTTTCTCATTGTTTTTCATTTTTTGGTTTTTCCTTGAACCCTGGGTTGTTTGCTTGGTTGCTTGGTATTCTGCTTGAGTTATTTTATTTATACACAGTAGAATTCTATATTAGGTTGCTTTTCAGTCCATGCATTTTCTCTTTAATATATTGAAAATACAAAAAAAAAATAGGCATTTTGCATTGGTTAACATTTTTGTCTTTGAACCTTTATCATTAGCTTAGTACATTTAGTGAAAGATTGCATTTTACTTCTACATTGCAGAGTTGAAATTGAAAATTGTATTGTTTTTATTAGCATATCATTCATTAAAAAGTTAAAGGTAGACTTTGCATTATATTCATATTTATCTTTTGCAGAGTCATAAAATCATGAGTTTCACTTCCATACCCTTTTGAGTAATCATGGCCAATAAAATTTATGCTTTAAACTAAAATTGATTAGTCGCGATTTTGTTTTTAGGTTGCACAAACTAGCCTAGGATTTAGTGCCTTGGAATAGGATTTTGTGATTAAACTTCTCCAAGGAATTTAAATCAACATATGTGTCTGAGACAGGGAGTTGAGAAGTCCATTGTATAACTGGTAATATCAGGAGGCTCCGCTCACACCGGACTTAATCACGAGATCGCACGAAGTTAGTTGAAGGGATAACCCCTGGATACTTGCCTAGCATCAGAGATATTTCTATGGATTTATTCGTATTTGGGGATCTTGCTAGTACCCATACCTTTGTGAGAGGTGGTGCTTTCAAGGTTTTGGGCTTTGATACCCTACCCATACGGTGATCTGAACTTATGACTGCTCGCTTGTGCATCGATTATATAGTGGTTTATTAGTTGCTTGACTTAGGTATCTCATAGGTTACCTGTAGGGGTTATTCTACTTGTATCCTGGGTCAGATAGAGGTCAGACAACACACAGACTTTATGGAGGATTACCTCTCCAGGGGGATCTAACCAGCTGGTTGTTAAGCCTAAGAGGGCCTCTATAACTGATTATGTTACCTCCAAACTTTAGCAGGGATTCTCAAGTCCCTCTTCGATGAGGCATACCTTCTTTAGCGAGGGAGGCCACTCAGCCACTTTAGCTCATTTGCATGAATATTGGCCATTTGACTTTTTGGTATGCTCTTTGACTACAAGTTGGCCTTAGGAATCTTTGTTGGGTTTCACCATCATGTATAGTGGAGCTTATTTTTCTCCCTCCTTTGTTGCTACCTACCCCATGATGCCTACTCATTTCATGGGGACGGATCCTTCCACCTTTTACAATGGTGTGCAGAATTACAACACTCAGTTCGTGCCTTGGATCTCTAGTAATTTTTCTATTGATATGTCTTCACCCGTGCAATCCTCTCCCTGGTCCACATATATGTATCCTAGCATGGGATCTGGGGGCATCATGGCTCTGATGCCTACTTCTTTATTTGATATAATTCGTGTCCCCATGGGAGGTAGGATCCTCCCCCTTTTGAATCTCGTGCAAACTATGATCTTCCAGGAGCTAGTGCTTGGATAGGTTCCTTTCCCACTTATTATGCACCACCCATGCATCTGTCACCCACCATGTCAGTTCCTTCAAACATTTTTCTCACAACTGGCCCTCAGATGCCTTCGAGTATTTCATACAGTGAAAACCAATTTTACAGTTTGGGCTACCCTATTTATGGAACCCCTTCAAAAGGGGGAAACATATATCATCACTCGAATAATTATTATCTAACCTCGATCCCTTCGCGGGCCTCAGCGATGATGTCTGTCCAAACTTCTTCAGAACATTTGAGCGCAAGCTATCACCCTTCTGGGAAGGGACGGGGAGTACACCAGGATCCTTCCTGGCTTGCAATTTTTTAGAATCAATATTTCCTCATACCTTAGAATCAAATACTACCTTCTATCGCTAGCCTAGTCACTATCAATCACACTGGTGCTCCATCGCCAACCTCTGTCAGTCATGTCGAAGATGGGTCAACATTTTCTACAAATTATGTTGACATCTCGCACCCAACCTCTGCTAATTATGTTGGGGGCACCATCCTTTTCACTTTGAATCATAACAGTGTCACGTCTCTAGTCTCTATTCATCATTTAGGAGATGACTCTCTTTCCCCTGCTAATTACATCGAGAAGCCTAGATGTCTCAGACATAAGCCTAAATTCCTTTGCAGGACTTGTGAAGGAAATCACCTTACTTGTTTGTGTCTAGTTACAGCTAAGATACCAGAAGTGTTGGGCTCACCCAAGAGCCCTTAAAATTATGTCATATCCTTGGTTTCTCCTCACACTATGTCTCCTTTGATCGCCTCGGTGGTCTCACCATCTCAATCCCCTCCTGACCTCGCCTCCTTTTTCGAAAATGAAGCGTCTTCTACCCCCGTTACTATGCATCCTCTTCAACCTATAATTGAAGAAGTGGCCACACCAATGCAATCCCTAGTCAACCCTACTCTCCTTGAAGAGAGTGATGTGTCTCTTAATCATGTCATCAACATCGTTAACCCTACTCCTTCTAAACAAGAGAGATTTATTATTCCCCCAAATTCTCTCTCTCCAAGTCCTGATGAAGTTCCCTTCAATTGGGATGACCTGATGGGGCACCCCATACCCCCACCTATGTATTTTCCATTAAGAGACATTATTCGAACCATCATGGAGACTGCATCCTCCATCAGTAATTTCACCTCCTTGACTTGGAGAACTTTGGGTTTTCCCAAGATTTTGTCAACTATCCGTGAGATATTGACTTTCCGTAGAAGACCGAGACGGGAGCCTTGGCCTCCCCCTTTACATGTTGATTAAGACACCAAAAATGAGTCTTAATTAAACTCTTTTTCGAGTCATCTAAAAAACGAAAATATTTCTGAGTGATTTGTCCCTTTCACACTCATTAAAATGGATTTGAAAGGTCATGAGTCTTAGTTAAGATTTTTTCCGAATCATTATCAAAATTGGAAAAGATTGTCGAGTGAACTTGTCTTTTTCAAACTCGTAAATTGGATTTGAAAAGACGTCTATTTGGCACAAGTTTAGCCCTTTTTCACACCAAGTAGACTAAAAGACATAAAAAATGATATTTTTGGGCATTAAGTTGTGATTGCATCTCATGCCCTTGCTTGCAGTATTGATCCTTTTGTCGGTTCTCGCTTTGCGTTATAAACCGTTGCCTAAGCAGTTTTGCATCCTCAACCAAGTAGAGCCTTGTTTATATCCTTCGCA
>SNQJ01S0008148.1:70356-108573 GCA_010110895.2 Picea sitchensis
TGTTATATTATAATTGGCAGCAGTCGTGTCACCTTTGAATAGAGCACAAAATTATTGAGTCCTTGTGTCATCATAATTTTGGGTTTTAGCATGGCCTTAGGAAGCTGATATCGTTACAGAGTTTTATCTACCGACTAGTTACTCTTCCAGTCCCTATAGAGAACATTATTGATGCCTCCTCCATATAATCATATCATCATTGAGTATATGCTTCTATATTCCACCACATGTCTCATGCTCTTGTTCAAAGGAAGTCTCACAACCTTCATTGGCCACTCCTCAGAAATATTGACTTTGCATGTCAGTCATACCCTCAGTTGTCTCATAATCACATTATACTATGGTCTTATCACGTACCCTGGCCCTACTTGCATCATCGATAGGTCACCTTGAACCCAACAATCGACATTTCATCATTGGTCATTGACTGAGTAGTTTCCCTTATGTTCGACGACAAGACGTATATTCACACTTTGGGATTTGTGCAATGTCTTGGATTCCATTAGCCTTATTGATGGTTTCCTCACCTCTGTCAGTAGTTTTTCATCATTGGATACTATTCATAGGGTCTTTTTCATGTATCGCTTGCATTTGATACACGTGAAAGACGCATAGGGTCATTGGTTCATCAACATGTTCTTCGTCCAATCTCCACCAAATCATGAAGCTCCTGCTTTGTTCCTCCTGCTGACTGATGAGAGATGCCTTAATGCTCTCCTTTCAGTAGGTCTCTTTCCATCGACTTCAGCTCATCCATTCTGGATACGGGACCTAGAGTTTTATGGGTACCTTGAGGATTGTAGTCATTAGTGGCAAGTTCTCTCGCCATTGACAGATGTGAATACATCAATGTCTCTAGATCAATGGATTTCTCAAGTGTTTGACACTGACTCCTTTATTCACACTTGTAGGAATGTACTCAGTGCCTTGATACCTACTTTCATTATTGGTAGGTTGTCTCTCATTTGTTAATGATATAACTCAATGAACGGTAATCAAATGATGTCTCATTATGTTCAACCTCAACTCCTTTAGTCACATGATGTAGACTTGCACCCTTGGCGGATAGTGTAGAAGACTTGAAGACATCACTGTGTGGCCATAGCTTTCCTAACCTATTGCTTCCCTTTCATTGGACCAATGCCTGCTTGACTTTAGTGATCATGGGAGATCAAATTGCACTCCATGGTATATAGATATCTTCATATTGATTTTGAGACTAGTTTTCACTGGACCTTGTTTGTGACTATGACAACTTTTGGCATATAACCGCAATTGTATATGCCTATTCATGGCCACAGACACTTACTTGGTATATTTTCCACATGGATCTACATTGTATTCTTGGCAGCCATGTATGCAAAGTCTATACAAAATGTAATGAGAAATCAAGTTCATCCAGCTGGTTCTCTACCACTCCACTCCTGGTTTATTTATAATGTATTTCGGCCATCACAGATACTCCTATGATCTCACACATTAGGGGTCATATGTTATAGAAATATTTGCCTCACCATTTCTATCTTGCACAGAGGGCCTTTTTCCATTTACCTATGCAGACTTATAATCCCTTTTTGAAAAATAGCTAAAAATAAAACAATTTCCACATATACACGCCCTATCAGTGATACAACAAATGTATACGCAGGCTGCTCCACTATATCCCATGTACATTGGGATTTGTGCCAAAAAATACAAAAATGGAGTTGGGTTTCCATGTCACGACAAGAGATCTATGATCCTTGGCCTTCCATATACTGGAAATGTTTCGACTTGGCCCTTCAGTTGAAGGCTATAAGAGAACAATTTCGAGCTATGGAAAAGAGGAGAAAGCATTCAACTTTGAGAGAAAATTTACTCTGGAGAAATTACTTCATATTGAGTCTGCATCCCTTTGTCCCTCAAGTCTGAACACAATGTCTAGCCCCCAAGCTCTTTCCCTATTGTTGAGAGAATATCTTTGTCTCTCTCTTTTGAGATTGCCTTTGGTAGAGGATTGAAGTGGTGGAGACCCAGTTGGAAGGAACTTGGTTCCTTGGTTTCGAACCATGCCAACATGGAAGTCTGTAATGTTGACACTTCTGTTGATCAATTATTAATAGAAATACTCCTTTCCCGTCCTATTGGTATCATGCAAATATATGATTATAATCCATGGGCATGTTTGTAATGTTTATTAATGGATTATGCTATCTGATGTCCTAACCCCTTTACATTATCACTATATACTTGGTTTTCTTGTTTGTTAAGAACTTATTGCAGGTATAAAGCTTTGGGTCGAAGTGCCCAATGATGGAACATCATCAAACATTGGATCGAGGTAGGCCTCTTTCTTATCTTGCACATTAGTTTATATAGCATACAATGGAATTGAGTTGATTTTTGCAGTCATACATGTCTATTGTGGTTTACTCTTGGCCATAGAGAGTTTTTCCCTCATAACAGGAACCCACAACCCCATGTGTGACTAAGACATCTGAAGAAGAAAAACAGATTAACTAGCAAGTGATTAGTGGTAGAAGGATTTTTACAGGACGAGGGTCCAGGGGAAACTCAAGTAGAAGTGTAATTTCATCAAGTAGCAGTCAAGTATATACATCGTGCAGAGGTGGTAGTACAAAAAACTTCACAATGGCGGGACAAGATCCAACTATTATGCTACCAGAGTTATGGGGAGAAGGCTCAGATGACCCATAGAAGAATCTTTTAATTTGTGAAAAAATTTGGGTAGCTAAGAAGATTATAGATGAAGATACAAAGGTTGCATAGTTGGAAATCACATTCAGAGAGAACACACTGAATTGGTACATGGGTCTTGCAATAAATAATCCAATAGGAGCACCTACAACTGTTGCACATGTAAAGAGGCAATAGATAAATGAATTTTAGAAACCAATTTCTAAGGATCAGTTCATGAATGAGATTATAGATATTAAATAGAAGCTAGGAGAATCAGTCTGGGATGTTGACCAGAAGTTCAAAATACTAAAAGGTAAGTTGAAGTTCTATATAACTAATATGTATCATAGACAATTATTTTTTAACTCTTTATTGCCACACTTGAAGTATCCTTTGAGGCAACAAAAATTCCAAAGTCAAGCTAAGGCTCTACAAGTAGCCCTGCAGTTAGAAAAAAATAAGTACAAGCATATAGATCCAGTGGTAGAAGAGCTAAGAGAATATCTGAAGAAACATACATTTCAGTCGAATCAAAGTAAAGATAAGGAGAAAAGAGAACATGACTAGTGTACATTATGAAAGACAGAAGGTCATCATAAGAATGAGTGTCCATTATTTGCGCAGTATATAGGAGTAGGTATGTCAAATCCTTTATCTTCAAGAGGATCGTGATGTGAAATATGTAGAACACATGGGAATAATCCCTATCATTGTCCCATGATGTAGAAATATCAGACAGTACCGAAAACTACATTTTGTAATTTTTGTAAGTCATTTGGACATGAGGACAAGGACTACAGAACCTTGGAGATAATGAAGGAGATAACATCAGATGCATATAGGGTGTAGGCTGAATTAATGACAACACAACCTGCACAACAACCACAATATAATACCGCGCAGTAGTTTCAAGCACAATTGTACTATAATAACGCGCAACAATTTGGATCACCACCATAGTATAACAATGTGCAACAGTGTGCAATACCATCTTAGTACAACAATACGCAGTCGTAGTATATTCAAGGACCATAGTATAATACACCATGAAAAGATAATCAAGGAAACAAAGGAATCTTTAGGGGAGGAGGCCTAGGAGGAAGAAGCTTTGGAGGAGGTATAGGACCTGTAGTTTGTCACAACTATCAAAAACCTAGACACTATGCAAGAAATTGTCCACAACCACCTGTGACATGTATGTATTGTCGTGTAGTAGACCATGAGACAGAAGATTATCTGACACTTATGGTAAACATACAAGACAAGAGAAACCATAATAATCAGAATGTACAATGGATTGTTGTAGAAAATAGAGAAGAGGATGGGAAGAATATTAATATAGTTGCTATAGGTGGAGCTAAGATAGTAGATGATGCAGCAAATAAGAACCAGGATATACACCAGTGGGTAAGGAAGAATGCAGAACCTAAATAGAATTTTGATGCGCGCAAAGAGAAAGAGACATTCAAAGAGTCTAGACAGGAGATTTTCAAGGAGAATATTGCATCTACTTCAGGAACAAAACCAGTAGAGGGTATACCAGTGCATTACATGCCCCCATTATTTGATCAAACCAACAAAGAGAATCTCTCAAAAAAAGTAAGTAACTTAAGAAACTTTTTTAGGTCTTGTGTAAAATTATTGAATGATAAACATTCTTTTCAAGCACTGCAGAGTTTGTTAGAAAAGTGTAATTTTGGGGAAGAAGGGGTAAAAAAAGTGAATCAAGTCCGTAATAAGAGAATAACAAGAAGGGAATTCAGGTTGAATGCAAACATTGGATATTTCAATATGGGGGATATTATATTATACCTAGGATCTGAAGTCAATGTTCTGCTAATTAGAAGACATGGGAAGCTTTGGGGGAACCTACATTAGGGTATTCATCTATCCATTTGAAGTTAGAAAATCAACAGAGTGGTGCCAATTGGTAGATTGAAGGGGATACTAGTAGAACTATATGGTGTGCGCACCATGGAATAATTTGAAGTGATTGACATAGTAGATAACACTTCACCATATCCAGCGTTGTCGAGACTGGACTAGGATTTTGATAATCATGATATTATTAACTTGAAGACCAGGAAGATGATATTTGAGTCTAGATAATACATATTTATTACACCATTGGATCCCTCAAAAGGAGGAAGGTATGTGGAACTTGTGACATAATTTTTTTTTACAGAAGATGCCAATCAATTGTACCAAAATATTGTGCACGAAGATGATTATATCAACCCAACTACAAATGGAGTGTTGAGTTGGAGGAGTATTAGTTCTTGTCTTCATAATCTGACACAGGACCAGAGAATTGGAAGTAGTGATTACATAATTTATCCACCAGAAGATGAGCCAGAATGACTTGCACGCTGAGATGGGTTGGTACAGAGGTAAGGGAACCTCCTACTTTTTATGGTCTGAATGACTTAGAAGAATTTCTAATGAAGTTTGAATTAGAAGTAGTATAAAATCAAATATTGTTAGTATTAGACATTTCTTTAAAAGATACACCTTCCCGTTGGTGGGGAACACATAAGTAGAATATCAATAACTAGTTAGTGAAAAAGGTTATTGCGCAGTAGATTTGGCGCAGAGAAGGAGAGTAGAGTTTTGGAGAAATATGATGGATTTGGACAACCCAGAGAACACATAGACATATGTATGGTCCAATGGATATTGGTACCACCAGAAGAGTTTCCACACCATTTCATTCACACACTAGAAGGCATTCCAAAGAATTGGTACACAGAACAGGAACATCGTAGGGAAATTGCAAAGTAGGAAGAAATGCAACAGAATTTTGTGGTTACATTTTCCTTTGAACATGAGATCCCAGAGTTAGATACAACATTGAAGGTGTTCAGAGACATGATTTTTGAAGAAACAGAATTTGAAATAGTCCCAACATATCATAATCAAAAGAAACTGACAATGATACAGTTGTTACATTGTTATCATGTCGCAGAGGAAGAAAATCCATGCAACATCTATATCCCTGAAGTTGAAGGAGAAAGGGAAGTAGAAGGTCTGAAGCTATATTCAAAACTTTATGCTACGCCCATGAATATCAAGAAGGTAAATATTAGAACTATAGAAAAACCAAAGATTACAAGAATTGGAGATTATTGGGATAATCATACCGTAGAAAGAATCTCAGAGTTACTATGTGAATACAGTGACTTGTTCCCAGTGAAATTTTCATAGATGAAGGGATTAGCAGGAGAACTTGGAAAGATGAAGATTCATTTGAAACCAAATGCTAGACCTATAATACAGAGACCTTATAGGTTGAATCTAACATACAAGGAGAAAGTGAAGGTAGAAATTGACAAGATGTTAGAAGCTAGTGTCATAGAACATATGGAAGAATCAAAATGGATCAACCCCATGGTAGTACAGGAAAATAATCAAGGAGAAATAAGGATCTATGTAGATATGAGAAAATTGAATGATTCTTGTTTTCATGATCATTTTCCTACCCCATTCACAGATGAAGTTTTGGAGAATGTAGGAGGTCAAGAAGATTTTACAGATTTTCAAGATATCATCAGATTAGGATAGCACCAGAAGATAGGCATAAGACTACATTTTCTATAGAATGGGGATCATTTCAATATATAATTATGCCATTTGGGTTGAAGAATGCACCTGCAATTGCTTAAAGGGTAGTAGTGGTTTCCTTTAAGGAATTTATTCATAAGTTTTTAGAAGTTTATTTAGATGATTGGGCAATGTTTAGTTTATTGAAGGATCATGTGGAAGTATTACGATCGATGTTAGAAATATGTAGACAGAGTCATAATTCATTGAATATTAAGAAATGCATTTTCATCTCATCTTTTGGTATTTTTTTAGGGCATGTGGTGTGTAAACAGGGTCTACTGGTTGATCCTGTTAAAATTGTTGTCATAGTGAATTTAACACCATCAAAGTCAGTGCGCCAGTTGAAGAGTACACTTGGTCATACATGATATTACAGGAAGTTTATAAGGGGATATGCACATATTATTGCGTAAATGGAGAAATTGTTGAAAAAGGACACTAAGTATCAATGGAATGATGAGTGTCAGCGGAGTTTGGATATTTTGAAGGAGAAGATGGTAACTGCGCCAATTCTGGTGTTTCCAAATTGGTCAAAGGAATTTCATGTGCACGAGGATGCATCTACAATAGCACTAGGAGCAGTACTAACATAGACAGGAGAAGGTAATATAGATCACCCTATAGCATTTGCAAGAAGGAAGTTATCAAATTCAGAACAAAACTACAACACGACAGAAAGGGAGGATTAACCATGGTGTATGCATTGCAGAAATTTAGAAATTACTTGTTAAGGAAACATTTCAAGATGTTTACAGATCATTCTTCTCTTAGGTATTTAGTCAATAAGCCAGTGTTGGGGGGAAGAATATGCAAATGGCTAATTTTGTTCCAGGATTTTGACTTTAAAGTTGTGTTGAAGCCTGGAAGATTGAATACAGGGCCAGATCATCTATCAAGAATAATCAATGGAGAGGAACCAAGCAATTTGAAGGAAAACTTACCAGATGCACAATTGTTTTTAGTACAGATAACTGATGAGTATTTTGCTGACATTATTGATTTTTTGAGTATAGGATTTGCACCAAAGGAATTTGATATTGCGTAGAAAAAGAACTTGGTAGTTAGAGTTGCAGAATATCAATTGATTGTTGGTCACTTGTACAAACTTGGTGCAGACAACATTTTGAGGAGATGTGTTATGGAGCATGAACGAATATTCATTCTAGCAGAAGCACATGAAGGGATTGTTGGAGGACACTATGCAGGGAAATCCATTGCATAGAAATTATTGCACACAAGATTAAGGTGGACAACAATTCACAAAGATTCAAAGGAGTACTATCAGATTTGTGATGTTTGTCAAAGAGTTGGAAAGCCATCCAGGAGGGATGAGATTCTATTGAGACCTCAAGTAAATTTGCAAGTATTTGATAAGTGGGAAGTAGACTTTTTAGGTCCAATTAATCCACCAGCGAGAATATAAGGGGCCAAATATATTATTACAACAACAAAATAATTGACCAAATGGGTTGAGGTAGCAGCAGTGAAGGATTGCAACACACTTCTTATTTGAACATGTAGTGACAAGATTTGGATGTCCAAGAATATTGATGAGTGATTAGGGGACCCACTTTATTAATAGTACAATCCAGGAAATGTTGCAAGAGTTTGAGATACATCATTATAAGATCACTCTATATCACCCTCAAGTGAATGGAACAGTGGAATCATTTAACAAGATATTGGAGAATGCCTTGAAAAAGATTTGTAATGTGAATAGATATGACTGGGATTTGAAAGTACCAACAGTATTATGGGCCTATAGAACTACATGCAAAAAGCTAACAAGGAAGACACCTTTCATGTTGGTGTATGGACATGAAGTAGTAGTTCCTTTGAATTATTTGATACCAAGTATGTGCATTGCAACCATTACAGACATAACGGAAAGAGGCGTAGCATAGGAAATATTAGCTCAACTCATGGAATTGGAAGAAGATGGAATTATAGTTGGTTTCCATCGGGAGGTAAAAAAGAAAAAGATAAAGCATGACATC
Organism: Picea sitchensis; assembly: GCA_010110895.2. Taxonomy (NCBI): domain Eukaryota; kingdom Viridiplantae; phylum Streptophyta; class Pinopsida; order Pinales; family Pinaceae; genus Picea; species Picea sitchensis. The sequence goes on from SNQJ01S0008148.1 coordinate 78,636, forward strand.
AAATACATATTAAGAATAAGAACTTCAAAGTGTGAGATTTGTTTCTCCTCTATGACAGTAAATACTTGCAGCACCAAGGAAATCTTAGAATGCATTGGCTAGGGCCATATGAGAAAAAGTTTGTCACTGATGGAGGTGTTGTGCAACTACAGGACTTAGCAGGCAAGGAAGTTCAAGGACTGGTGAATGGTAGTCGACTGAAACTGTATAGGGATAGTCGACCTACCAACCCTCAATAATCACAGTGCAAAAATTATAAATGTTCATAATGTGTATAAGAAAAGAAGAAACAACAAGAAAAAAAAGTAGAAAAATGAGAAAATGCCAAAAAGAAGTAGGTAGATGGATCAGTGATCAACAGAGACAAGAAGATGAATGACAGTACCGTGTGATAGAAAAAACAAATGCACAACAAAAAACAAATTGGTGTGACAAAAATTGAACATACTGAGCCTAGGACAACTATGACAAAAGGAAATCTTAGTGCGCCAGAAAAAATATGACAGTAGAAAATTACTGTGCACCAAAAAAATGAAACAGTTGGGAAAAGAAAAACCGGCCACTGGAAAAATGAGGCATGAAACGAACATTTATGACAGTGAAGGAAGTGTTCTTGGTAATATTTGGAGCAATTATGACAAATACCATATAAGAAATAATTGTTTCCGACAAAGCCACATTCTAACTTCGAGTGAACATAGAGCTAAGGAGTGAAAACCTAAGAATGAACATGCAATCTATAAGGTATCTAGTGATATTTCTAAGCAAACCCACACATATCCAATCAATATGGAACCACCAAAGGTTGGAGCTCCTAGCAGGACACAAAGTAAAACACGTAGCGCCACAAGGTTGTTGCAAGAGCCAACAATAAGAGAAGAAAACCCTATGCAACCGAAGGGAGTGGTGGATGTGGACGCCATTCCTTCCCTAGTCATCGAATCAGTAAGCCCTACAATGGTGGAGGAGTAGGATCCATACCCTACGAAAAAACAAATGCAGATTGACCCACAAAACATGACAGAGAAGAAAAACCCAACCCAACAAACCAGTGTTGAAACAGTCCAACAAATAGATGAAGCAGATGAGGAAAGAACTGATTCCGACGAACCGAGGGTTCAATCTAATGCAAATCCAATGCAGTAGGAGAAAATACAATTTGAAGAGAAGCAGGACTCTGACGCAGAAGAGGAAGAGGAAGAGAAAATGTGCTAGGAGTTAGGGCCTTCAAGGGCGCCAACAAATAGGAAAGGGAAACAAATGATCAAGAGGTCAGCACGCAAGAAACCATAGGTAATGCTTGTGTTACCGCACATACTAGCAAAAGTGAAGGTTTTACCAGTTTTGTTAGGCTGCGTAGATAAACTGCACTATGCAAACCACGATGTAAAAGAGAGAGACAAATTTATGGAATTTGAGCCACAAATATACATGGAGAGCAAAGGGTTCAATGCAATAGGAGTACCAATGCTAGAACCTAAGCAGTGGATAATAGGTTTATATAACACAGGCATAATGAACCTTCTAGATATCCCTCATTTTGAAAGGGGTAAGGACGTAAATAATTGCATCAAACAATTACTAATATTAATGCATGGAGGAATTTTGTGGCTAGATAGGCCAGTCTCAATAGACGTCGAGTTAATTGTAAAAATAATAGGTTTGCCGACAGATGGTGAGAAACATGTGCAGTATCTAGATGACAAGGCCAAGGAGAAAGCCTTGGCAGAAGAAATGAAGAAAACCTATGGAACAAAGAGAGGATCCATGAGGATCATTATAATCAGAATCAGTGAACCCGTGATGAGGTTAGCAACAAAGCTTATGGCATGTAAATTTCTAAGGAAGTGTCGCAAGAAAGAGGTGCCAACAAGAGTAATAGCAGCAGTTGTGCAATGCGCAAAGGGGACTGTACTGAGTTGGAGTCCATATTTGTTAAATTTATTTTTGGATGATTGTCAGGATTCCCAGGACTTAGGAACAGAGTTCCACTACTCGTGGTTACTCATACTTATTGCATTAGTGGGATGGAAACACCCCAAATACATCGTATTCTATCATAGAATCAGAAAGTGTCACCCAACATGGTACGAAACATTATGGCACACAACTATCACAAGAGAAAGAAAGACAAACTCCAGTATATTTGTGACATATCTTGAAGAAATATAGGAAAAGGTGATCGAAAGTTGGAGGATCCCATCAGAGGTGGTGGAGAAATACAAGAAGATAGTTAACTTCAAAGCATCAAGGCACAATATGTGGATCTAGGAAAAAATGGATCCAGAGAAGGAGTGGCTACATATGAGATATTGTATCATAACAGAGGAAGTGCAATGGGCAATGAAAGACTGGAAGGAGGAATGGAAGGTTCCAGTGGAACCAACAAAAGATAAGAAACCATCAGAAGCAGTTTCCTCATAGAAGAAGAGTACCCCAATAGGAAACACAAGAAAAGCAGCAACGCACACGAAGCAGACAGGGAGGAGCACAACAACAAGAATACTTAGATAGAAAAAGGATTTCCCCAAGCCCACCACACAATAGAAGAATCACACAGATTCCACTAATGGAGAGACACATAGGGAGGATAACATCCATGCGCACGAGGGACAAGCAGGAGGAGACATACCAGAGACAGATACCCCAATCACAATAGAGGAAACAGAGTCAAGGCCACTCAAGAGAACTATTTTACAGTCAGGTGGAGTGTGCAAGAAAATGAAAGCGCATAAGGAGATCCCCCATTATACAATAACAAAAGATGATGAAAAATTGGTCGTGGAAAGAGTGCAAGATCGCGTCCCAGAAGCATATGAAGATGCAGAAAAACAAAGAGAGAAGATAATGCAAGAACTGACAGAAGTCAAGCAGGTCTTGGAGTAGATACAATTTACCAAGGTGCATCACAAAGGGAAGACACATCAGCAGCAAAAAGTGCACGAACAACACATGCCAGCTCAGAGTGAGGAGGAAACAATACAAATAACGATAGTGGAAAGTAAAAATTTTAGTATTACTAAAGACATGTTGCAAATGGATGAAGACGTGTTGTAGAAAAAGGTCAAGGACGTGGAACAAATGGAATTGGTATTGGCTAAGATACAAAAAATGGCATTATATAAGTTGCAGATGACCATGGTGAAAGAAGTTCAATCCAGGACGAGGATAGATGCAACAAACTTGGAGACAACCAAGGAAGAGAAGGAGGTGCTAGAGACGGTTCTTAAAGAAGTGCAACTCGAACGGAAGGAGGAAAAACAATGCGCAAACAAACTGGAGAAAAGACTTGAGGAAGTCTTTCAAATGATCCCAGACACCAGACTAGCAAGAGACCTCTGCGTGGAAGAAAAGATAAAGAAAATAGTTCAGATGATGGATGGCTATAAATAGGAGATAGTAGAATTGGTTGGGAAGATGACACCAACCACCCCTCCAAAGGTTAGATCAGAGAGGGAGTAGCAAGAAACGGAACAAACAAATAATATTGCACTGGAAGTAAAATAAGTAGTATATCTCTACGAAAGGGCTGCGCAGATTTGGACGAGCCTAGCAGAAGATAAAGGAATCCATCAGTTGGATCAGAGGGAAGAGAATTTGAATGTTGCAGTTCATAACTTAAAGCAAAGGCAGAAGATAGCGTCGATATCGGAGAGAATGAAGGTCGCGTAGGAGATGAAAAACCTGCAAGTAGAACTAAAGACAATCCAAGGGGAAATACATACAAGACAGGCTCAGTTGGATCCCCTGCAGGAGCAAGCAAAAAAGATAATAACAGAGATGGAAATAGAGAAAGGTCGTATGGAACAGGCGCATTCAAAAAGTATGAAAGTGTTGGAGGAGCACATAACAATACAAGTAGTGGAGACCTTGATAGAGAAAAGTGTGCAGGCCAAGACACAAGTAGATGCACTCACAAAGAAGTTCTAGGCATTGGAGAAATCTATGCAGGAGGCACACACAACCTGAGTGGCTCGGAACAAGCCACAGGTTAGTGTTGGGGGCCTGTTGGAGCAAGAAATTTTGGGGATCAACGCATAAACGAGGCAGAAGAGGACAAAGGAGGCAACACGCACCAGGAAAGAAGGGAAAGCAACGCGACAGAGAGAAAAGGAAGCAGTGCACCAAGAATTAAGGAAGATAAACGTAGATTCAAAGAAATGAACGGTTGGATCGAAGACCAATAGTGTAAAAGGCAGTTAGAAAGTGGACAAATTGAGTCCACTTAGAATTAGGGTTTTGAGTCATGATGTAAGGGTTTTCACCCACCTTTTGGTATAAATAGAGGATGTATGAGGTAGATAGGGGTGTCTTAGAACTCATGTGTGAAGAAACTATTTTTGGAGAACTTTTGAGTCTTGAGTCGCAGTGCTAGTAGTTGGCTAACAGCTATGGAGCTCGATTTGTAGTAGTTTTGGAGAATCATGAAGTATAATTGAGGGTCAGGTCGCAAGTTGTGGAGCTTGGTGCAACGCTAGTCAACCTCACCACCATTGACAAACCATGATGTAATGCGCACAACGCTATTTTGATGAAGAATAATAAAGAAACGGACGATCTTTGTGGATGTAGCCTGGGGGAGGGTGAACCACGGTAAAATCATGTGTTGCAATGTGTCTGAATGATGTTTTTTGTTGTTTCTGCAATTATGAATGAATGATGAATGGTTAGAATAGTATTTTGTAACGCACATTACTAATAATGCAGAATGAAATCACTGTTAGTTTAGATGAATGGTATAATGAAGTACATGATATGATGCATGTGAAAGTAGAAGTAAAGAAGTAAAACAAACATCCCCAATCCCTTCCATGACTTCACACATCTGCGTCCTACAGTCACCCATAAGCCATCTCGGGTGAGACTGTGAACAGTGTAGCATTCTGGTTTACCAAAAGAGCCGATGGTTTCTAGGTTTCTAGGGTTTTGTTAGAGAACTAAGGTAGAGCCCGGGTCAGCCCCTACATCCAACATCAATCGTAATGATTGCACACGATTTCGTAAGGTAGAGCCCGGGTCAGCCCCTACATCCAACATCAATCGTAATGATTGCACACGATTTCGTTAGCTTGTCCAGTAAAATCAAATCTAGTTCAGAGGGATAAATAGGGGATCGATTTTTTTTATGGGCGTTCTACCAAATCCCGTGGGTAATACTGCAATTTCGTGGGCTTTTCTCTCTGCAATTTCGTGTGAATTTTACTTCGAATTCATGGGTGTTCTACCAAATTCCATGGGAGTTTTCATGAATCTTGTGGGCTTCCTCTTCCGTTTCATATCTCAAACTGTTGTGTTTTCCATCAATTTCGTGGGAGTCTGCTTCAGTATCGTGGGCGTTTTCTCCTTTGATCAAATTCGTGGGTGTATTCCCTTCGTGGGCAGTCATCAAAATCGTGTGGGAGATACAAATTTCCTGTTTTTAACCCAATACCGTGAGCGATTCGTCCAACTATGTGAGCGGTCATTAAATTTCGTGGGGGTTCTTTTGAATTTCGTGGGCTCTTCATTGAATTTCGTGAGCAGTCTTATTTTTTACCAAATCATAGGCGGTTTTACAAAATTCGTGGGCGTATGCAAATGGAAGGCAGACGAATTCTGGGTGCACCCCGCACACAGACCAAAACAAAACAAAAAAAACTTAAGGTCGAACTTGTGCACGTAAGCGTTAAACTTATTCCTATCAGATAGCATGCCTGGAACTTCTTTGAATGACAATCGGCAAAATTTCATCCACCATCACTGAGGAGTCAGAGAAGTTTCCTTCAAGGACATCGATAGCTTGCGGATAAGTTTCCTTCATTAGCTCTGATCGGGGATGTTTCTTTCACATCCTCCGTGGTCATTGGCTGATTTGCTCTCATGGTCGCCTACTCCATCAGAGGCATTGGTCTTAAGTGCTCCGATGTACCTAGGAGCACTTAATACTAGCACAGCCGTTAACTTGCCGCTGGTGCGCAGAAAAAGGTAAGATGAAACAAAGAATATGAAGAATATTGATTGATTGTAATTATGCTAGCATCTTCAATTGATAACCATACAATTGAAATTTATGGTTAAAAGATCATTAAATGTGTTCATTGTCAATTGAGACTTATATTGAAATTGATTATATTTTTTAAATGACCAAAGTGCCTCACTCAAATCATTTTCATGTGGAGGTAAGACCCTAGGTATAACCCTCATGCTAACATTTTCGGAGAAACATTTAAAACTTTATAATTTGTTCATAATTGTTTTGATTAGGGTACCATCTTTTGCGCCATGATGAACATAGAGATGTGCTCCTGGAAATTCAACCAAACAAGCCACACAAACATCTTGCATGCAAAATGACTGACGAGACCGGTTTATGCAAAAAAACCCTAAGCAGTTCGTTTTGGCACTTCCATGTGTTGGATTTTGATTATGTAAGTTGCATTGGAATCGTAAAACTAGAAACCATATGACTAGCCTGTTTCCGGGGTGAAAATTTCACTTTGACGAATGCCCAAAAATTGTACTCTGAGGCATTTTTTAATGGAAGTTTGGGTCTCGCTTTCGTTGTTGCTTCACCTAAAATTAAATTCGTCAATCCTTGTGTCATCTATGATGAATAGTGACTTAGTTCATCCATTGAAAATGTAGATATGCATTGGTGGCCTGAAGTTATAACTACGTCAAAACAACCAACTGGAATTCAGAGTGCTTGGTACTACCTAGGGGATGGAGAGATAGAGTTTCTTCCGAAGTGTATCTTAGAGCCAACGTAAGATTAACATATGTCGTGGTTAACCAATGTGATGCTAGATGGTGCTTTCACAATCCAAAATCAGTGACAAAATCAAGAAACGCAAACTAAGCAAGTTGGTACGATGTGCACGATAAAACCTATTGATGACGCTGCAAACTTGATCCCAAGTGTAATATGGAGAAGGTTAGATGCGATAGGTGATCAATGACTAGTATTTTAATTAGGCATAAATAGTTCAGTCATTGAGAGTGTAAGGAGATCAACTGATGAGTTCAGCAAGAAGAGATTTGAGATGGGAGGGGGATGAGAGAGGACTTCAAGGAAAAGGTGAGCCATGTTGAGCTAGTCAGTGTTGGCAAGAGGGAAAAGATAATCTTCGATGCACTTGGAGATAATGAGGGATCGACGTCCTTCAGTTGACGTATCTACGATAGGAGAGGGAAACTTTTCAACGGGTAGTGTGTCGGGGACAAAGAGGTGAACCCCGTCGATAAGCCTTATAATGAAGCGAAAGGGAGGGAGTGCTTCTAATATGTGATGCGTCGACGAAAGTGGAAGAAAGTCATGTAATGGAAGGAGTGTGTGGGGTGATGATGAATGTGCGAACATTATCGTTGTGTTGGCATTGGTTGCACGTACTTCATAGGAGATGAATACATGCGTTAGTGAAGTTTAGTGGAGGCACCCTAGTGCATCAGCCAAGTTCAAAGGGAGTTAGCTTATGTATTGGCGAAGGAATCAATGGTGTGCCAATGTATAGGTGAAATAAAGGGTGCACACTTCGATGCACTATGTGTCAACGTAGGAAGAGGGAACTTGCAAAAGTGTGCATTGTCGAGTAGAAGTGATATGAGGAGGAAATGGACATGATAAGGTGAGGTAGGGTGAGGAGAACTTGAGTGTAGCTATTTGCACAAGTGAGAGAGTGTGAGGATTCTAGTTGGGAGAATTGAAGGGGGGCCCAATTTCTTGTCTTGGAGAGAGGCTAAGACAAGAAAAGTGGGAGGTTGTTGTGAGGGTACAACAAATGGAGACACACTGAGCGAAGCTAGAATCTCTGTTATTTTTTCCTAATTGATAAGTAGAAAATATAGAGGGTCATGAAATTTACTTTTAAGTTCAAAAATTTCTGGAAATAATGTGTAACAGTGACTCAAAAGATTCCATCATGGTGGGCTCACTGGCGATGCTTAAATATCGGATAGAAGAGCTTGTCTTTTGTAAATGGAGGATGAATGATGATGAAGTTTATTTCCTTAAACTACGTCGACAATCCAGGTTGGAATCTCCATCTTGGGGCTAATATAGATTTTGGATAAATAAATATTTTTTACCAGGTGCGTATATAGATATCTCCCAGGTGTTGCTCCACTGCCCGTGCGCGTCTATAGCCCCGATGGAGTCACCATGACATCACAGAACTTGCTCTGCTGCCAGTGAGTATCCATAGCCCCAGCGGAGATATCTGGATGTCCCCTAGTCTGGTCAAACTTTCATTTCCATTCCTTCTCAACTTATTTAGTGCATGCTTAACATTCAGTTGATGGGAAAAACGATGGCATTTTTAGCCTGATAAGGGATGATTGCTAGCTTTTGAGATTTTTCTTTTTTTGTATATTTACTACTCCTAGCTACATAGAGATATCCCTTTTGGTTTTTTATCTTTTGGAATTTGACACTTCATCTTTCACATGAGAAGCTACTTAGTGTGCGGATGGTTCCTCCATTACATAGGATTTTCTTTCCATCCAATATGCAAGAATGACCATTGATTAACCATTATGCTCAGTCATGGTTTAACTGTTGTCACAACATCCCCAAATATTTCTTATTCATTTTCAAACAGAGACCCCTAATTCCACTCATGAGCTAGGAAAGAGATGCAAGTTGATTCGTTCATGCTTCCAGTGCGAAGGTGTTGCATGTAAAAAGACAAATAGAGGTGAGAGGTTTGTATGTCATGAAATATAATCAGAGGTCATAAGACAATAGAATTGAAGAAACGAACTGCTTTGAAGGGAAAAGATGATGATGAAAGAATGGGAAGAAAAATGTTGAATTAGGAGAGATGACATATTCAGGGTTAGAGATGAATTCGGTCCAATTTCTTGTTGCGGCTGAAAAATCAAGCCTTTTAGATGCTTGAAAATCAACAATATGTAATTAGGAAATGCAGTTGACTAATAAAGAAATTATAGATTGAGTGTTTCCAATAGCTTAGAGGATATTCACACATTTTGACCACCTAGAAGTTTGCAGCCTCTTGAAACTATCAATCCATGTGAAAGCTAATGTTGTAGATTTTAACCTTGTACAATATTTACTGCAAACAGATTTTCAATAAAAGAACAGAAAATATACAAGGAAAATACAAACATTACACAGAGATTTTTCCCATGGAAACCCAAACCAGGAAAACCAACATATTCTATTCATTCATTGTGATACATTGTTTACAATACAATATACATATAGGAGCCAGCGACATCCAAAATCCTAACCCAATGACCTAGATTAGTCAACAACCCTAATTCCTTAACCGGAAATAGAAAACCATCGGCAAAGAAGCCAGTTCATTGTCCATCAAGCTCCTCTGCTTTGGCCTTTTGACATGTCTATTTCCTTTTCCCTTATTCAATCTCTAGAATTGATGTTACAACACGACTGTCTAGTTAACCATAGTTCTGATGTTTCATGGTCAGTTCAAACCTTCTTAAGATGCATGTCTTCCTTAAATCTTGTCCTTCTTTTGAAATTAATATATCTTTCCATGATCAACTTCGCAAAACCTTTCTGAAAATCCTTACCATAGTAATCTGAAAACGACAATCAAAATTTTTCTCAATATTTGAGATTACACCATGAGTATCACTCATTCAAGTTGTCAGGAGATAGAGTAGACTTGATCTTGAATGTTGGTTAGCGATATTTCTCCTTTCGGGAAAAAAATAACTATAGCATTAATGATAAGCCATTTTTCCTTATAAAAGTGTGCTTGAGATACCTTTGCATGATCAATATCCGTGAGATCAAAGATCATTATGATTGAATTATCAGAGGAAAATTGTCACTTAATAACATATTCCTCGAGGATAAGAACATCTCCAATTAGGGAGTCACAATCACATCAATTATTTTGTTCAATAGACACAATTCTTAGCAAGGTTGTGAATAATCAATGTAATTTCCTAAATCCATTCTCAATCTTGGTCAAACTGTAAAGCATTCCCCAACAGATGTTCTTCATCATTTTGGGGTAACCGACTGCCCAACTATCAATGTCAAGGTGAATATTGCTGAGACAAGTGAATTTTGCAATTAAATTTCTTGGAGAATTCATGCACATGCTTTCCTCATGAAGATGGAGGAAAACCAAGATTAAGACAAACTTTTAGTTAGAGGAAAACGAAAAAAAATTTAAATGGAAAATAAGAAATCTTTGATGAAAAACGACTTGAATTGCAAACTAGACTAATCACAACAAGTGATATTTTATTGAAGCGGTCAAAACAAAAAAAAAATCTACGGTAAAACTAGAAAAGACGTCAACATCTAAGTTATGAAAGAATAAAGTAATAAAAAAGCATTGTGTTAATCCTATTCCTAACCTAACCTATACTGGCCGAAAGAAGGCTAGGTGTAAGCGTAGTTATAGTGAAGCCAATCAAGCAACTCCAAACCTGTGATCACATATTCGTTGAAGGCCAATTACATAGAATGAAGTAGTGAAGGTTGAAAAATTGGAAGAATTGATTCAAGCAAGTTTCCACTCAACAGGTCAAATTTGGCAATGTTATTGTTCATGTGAAATGCAGACATGTAGGATTTTATCAACCAAGATTCAACTATGTCATAAAATTTAAAATGATCGCTATATGATTGTTGGAAGAAAATCAACAACGAGATACATACCTGATGAGGCTCGTGAATGAAAATTGCATGCAACGTACTTTGTAAGGGAGTCTCGAAATGGGTGGTATTTCTCATCCTAGGGGTAGATGTAAGACAACAAGCACTTGACATAATCATCGATTGAAATTGGAGTTTCTCATTATCAATGTAGATCTCTCTAGGTTCAAATTTCACATACTTTGCATGCTAAGAGGAGAGATAATGGTGGATTTTCCGAGGGAAACATTGAGTGAAAGATAGCTTCAAAGCCTCTCCTATGACATCAACGAAATCATGAGAGGAGTGTTGGAGTATTGAAATAACATCCAAGGATGATTGATGAATGTTCCCCTGAGGAATAACAAGTAATTATAGGGTAGGTTGAGGCGATAGCATTTCCTGGATTAACTCAATGTTTCTTGTATTTTGTGTGGTGATGGGTTGTTCATTTGCTTTGATTTGTATGTAAGGATCAACAAACTCATGGTGCTCTACATAATTTAGATTTTCATTGATTAACATGTGTTCATCAAGCTCAGAAATATTAGATTGTGTAGGATCAATGAGTGATAGGTCGATGCTTTCATTCAATTCCAGAACTGGAAAGTAATCTTCGAAAATAGAGACATCAAAATCACATTGTGATTCACCATGTTCCAAAAATTCGAATCACAAAGTATTTTCAATGCGATGCATTCTACTTGAAGTGTTGTTAAGAATGAATGATTGATCAATCAAGGATGGGAACTCTTCCTGATCTGGTATATCATTCAACATTTCATTACCAAAAGAGTAATGTGAAGAGTGTATTTCATGATAAATACATGGTTTCTCATGTGGATAATAATCACCGAACATGTTTGTATACAATGCATGAAGATCTTCAAATTCTGAAGATGATGGAATTTCATCGATAAGCGATTCCTCACAGACTAGAATATGATCATGATTTTCAGAAGGGGAATCATTACATGGTTCATACTCTGGGGCTACAGGGTTTAGGATTACTAATAAAGACTCCACTACAACTATTTCGAAGTGTTGGTTGGATATTATGTCCCCTATATCATTTGTGGTCAAATCTAAATTTTGTGAATAGGAGATGGCTTGATCATTTAGATCACATTCTTCAGAAATAGAGATGAGATATGAAAATCAATCAAATATTTCTTGTCCTGAGGGTTCATCACTTTCACGAAATATACAGTAAATCTGCATGACTCTTAGAAGGAAATCATTCTCGTATTTGTTTCTTAGCTTACGTATTTCTACCAATTCATCAACGTGTTCATCATAAACATAATTTTCGTGAGCAGCAATAAACATTTTCTTGAATTGTTTACAGCTATGAATTGATTTTGCTGGAAATGTATTAAACCAAGATTTAATTCTCATTTTGAATGTGAGGATGAACAGTCGACATGTTTCATTGTCATGTATAATCTTAAGATTTCATCGAGCAATATCAAATCATTTGAGATGCGTGAATGCAGAGACATGTCCTTCACCATCGAATTTGGGATTTGACAAGAGATTGACTGTCTTGACTGAAACGGCCCCAGTGGGTCTTGGAAGACTCAAAGGGTCATCCCATATTGAGGTATGGAGAGGAGCCATGGGCTGGTTAAGAGTTAAAATTAAATGAATCCACATGGTTAGGCTTGCCATACATCCCTCCTAGCGCCAATTCCATTGACGGTTCTAAAGTCACCCAACAACAGTAAGGGGTTCTCCCCGGTAACAAGTCCCAATTAGACCTCTCACAATTTGAAATAGGGAACCTGTTGATGGGTCATAAATCCCTTAAACTCATGAATAGGAACCAAACCCTCCATCGAGGCCCAATTAGACTCTACAACGTTTAATGGTGGAATGGTTCTCCATATCTTGCGATCCAACCAATTAATCCATGGGTTTTACGTTTTCTAGTGAATTCTCCTCCTTCAGTTTGGGCGTTCTCTTTTGTATTTTCTCTTATAGGTGGGACCGATACAAGATGAAAGTCGGTATAAACCAACTAGGTAACAAAGTGGGAAAACTTAACTATTGGAGAAGGCTGAGTTTGGGATAACCCTTTCACTCTAGCATGCAGACAATGATTCTCCACCAAAAGCCTAGTACTAATACATTAACCTGTTGGTGTTTCAATTATTGACTGAGATACAATTTATCAGAAGAAAACATGAATGTGATAAACGATGGCAAGAAAAAGAGTTTCCTTAGTGTTGCACCTCTTTTGTCACCTAAATGAGAAAAATAATGGTGCTTACAAGCCTAGTTGGGTCAGCTAGGCAAGACAGTAGTAAAGAAAAGGGTTAGAAAGATAAAGCATAAAAGATAAGCAAAGAATTAAACTAAGAATGATAAAAACAATTAAACTATAGTGCATAAGAACATAAGAACAAGGAAAAAACAAGACTCATGCCACCAATGGAAAGGATTGTATTATTGGAAAGAAAACACCAAGAAGAAATAGAGACTTTGGGTCCCCTCTTCCTCCAAGGGAGGGCTCTTGGACCCCCAAATATTGAGCTCTTATTACAAATGAGAAACTAGGATGAAATGGTGAAGAGAATCCAAAGCACACTCATTCTAGAGGTGATATGAATGGCTAAGTGTAATGGTGCTAGCATACTCTTGATGAGGAAAGAGGATCCTCCAAGAGAATACCAGCAGCATAACAATACAAATGAATTCCTTGAAAATGTAGTGCACCCATGGATTCCTTTTATAGCATAACTTTGATTCATTATTCAACCAGATTTTAGTGTGAACAAGGGGCTATTTAGGGTACCTTTAGGTCTTTGACCAGCCACTCAGTCGGATTCAGCCAAGATTTGGATGTCAAATCGACTTGGAAGTTGAACCAGAAGTGGGTGGGAGGCCGACCAATATCATAAATGCGTCGTTATGAGTTGTGCGTGGCTTTTTGCAACCATAGTCGCGCATTGGGTGCATGTACATTTTTTCGGCATTTTCGACTGACGCACGTGTGTGCGCTTCCTGTATATCCTTAGCGCATGCTGATTTTATAACTAGTTGTATAGTTTTGGACCTTTTGGAAATGCATTTTTGGTGATTTTTGGTCCATGGGTGAACTAATAGCTGTTTTGAAGATGTTGGATTCCTGTAACCATTTACGGACGAAATTTTAGTGATAACAGATTCCCCCTGATGGATGAGATTGGGAGCATACGTATAGTCGAAATTCATCAATGTTTATTCTATTGAGAGTACTATTGTAAGAAAGAGAAAAAATGAGAGTATCAAGAGCGACCCGTTGGAGGGAGAGGGGAAACTGTAGTACCCAACCTTTCACAAGGTGTGAAAAATAAATTGTGTACAAATGAGGAGGGCATGCCCCATGCTCGTGTCATGTAACTCAAAAATGTGGAATACAGTAACTGAAACAATGTGTTGGTGTAGATCACTGCAGCACCCTTCGGGGCGGTTTGATAATGGCAGAGGACAATTTTGATGATGAACAAACTGAAAAAAAGGTAAGGACACCTTTGAGAGGTGTCAATGATACACGGGCATTGATAGCCTATCAAATTTCATAAGTCTTCTGCATATATGAAAACAACTGCGATAGTCGCGAAGTAAGACCCACCGAAACATGAGAAAGTGTTGAAGTCGAATGTTATGGGGTTCAATGACAGTAGAGAGCAATGATGTTTCTCCCTGTGCCGTCTAAGACTCCTCATTGTAAAGGTAATGAGAGCCAAGATATTGTCACCCTTCTGGAAACTGTTCTGATGTCGACAAAAAGGGAGACGTGACTCCAAGAAGCAAGGGCTTCGTGAAATCCACTAGATGAGATCAGGAACTGATGAGGTACATGGAAAAAGTCAATATGCGGTGAGACTCGAGACTACCCTTGGTTGGGGATATATGTGAAGTATAAGTGGTAGCAACCGTTCAAGTAAGTTGAGTGTCAGGGGGACAACCAGACGTGGGAAAAGTGGTGCCAAAGGTGGGACAAAGTGAACAAACTTAGAGAGCAGAGGTAGGGGACCTGTGGGATACTCAGGGTTTATGGGTGATGTCAATAGGAGTAGGTGATAAGGAATGCCCCAACCAAGGGTGACATGGGTTGCATTTTCCAAAAAGGAAGAAGGTCACCAAAGGTGACAACAAAAAGATATGTAAAGTGTTGGAAACAACGGCTTTGTACAATTACCAAATGAATAAAGAATAATTTGGGATGAGTGTTCAGATATAGAAATGGGTGCCCCAGTGCAATATGGCTTGGTCGGTGAGGGCGCAAGTTGCTTGGAGAACGGGTAGAGGGTGGGGGCCCCATAGGTGGGTTTCTGTATAAGGTAAATGAATGGAGGGCAATCTATAGATGGTAAAACTGATGGTGGATTAAATGGATGGTTAATGATGTTGTGGGAGTGCAGTCAAAATAAAACCATGAGGAAGTACCTTGGGAGTCCATTGGGTAGGCTAGCAAAATGAGGAGAAGGAGTATGTGGCTAATTCGTGACATGATGTAAGACTATCGGGACTCCCATCCCTAAATGGGGAGAACAACATGAGTGTCAAAGTGCCTGGGGGGGACGATGAATGGGACAAATCATGTGGGTGAGAGTGCTACCAGGTGATAGTACCGAAATGCGCTGGAGGGGACGGGACTGCAGAGCTGGATATGGGGATCCTAGAGGTAAAAATCGGAGGGTGTGACTGGGACATGCATCTTTATATTTAGAGGGAATGAATACATGCTAGTGTTGAGGATATACCTGAATGAAGACTATTGAGATATGATGATCAAGTACCTATACACATGAAAAAAAAATACCTGACATGAACAATATCTGAAGAGAAAGATCATATAGCGGCTATTCAATAATGTAAGCATGTGTACCTGAGCAGAATAGGAGAAAAAATGGCCCCCGGGGGCTAAGGATGAAAAGTGGCACGTGGACTTTCATGATGTAGATGATGGGGTGTTGATCCCAGAGATGAAGACGGATCAAAAAATGGACGCCTGGAGCTCCCTGAATTGAGTCTGGAAGTTTGGCAAAATAGACTATATATAGTTGTAGCGCCCACAATGCCACCTCATTTGTACCTACTATGTTATTGAGTGGACAAGCAAGTTTAGAGAAGTTTTGGAGATTCTATGAGATCGAGGCAGTCGATTCAGGATCAACGCGCTTCAGGTTAGTTGTCGTATCATCCTGCATAGAACTAGGGTTTCTATTTTTTGGCAGGGCTTGTACGGAGGGTCGTACAGGGGTTTTTGTAGGTGTGGGCCCCCTAGTGTGCGGGTGATCGAGAAAGTTGTGTGCATGAGTGCGCGCCTGTAATTAAGACATCCACACATGGGGGCACCTTAATGGGGAGAATAGGCATGCATGGCATGCGTGCTTGTTCAAGGCATAGCAGCATATGCATGTGCATCTGTAATTATAACAGTTGTGCATGTGTGTGTCGTTGTGTAGTGAACAGGCGCACTATGAGGCGTGTCTGTGTGAGCGACAGGGGCACATGAGTGTGCCTATGTGTGGTCAACAGTCGTGCATGAGTGCACGACTGGGGGATGAACAGGTGTGCATGTGTGCGCGCCTGTGGGGAAAACAGTCGTGCCTTGGAGGCAAAGCTAAAAGGTGTAAAAATTGATCTTTTTTGGAGATTTTGATGTTTGTATGTTTGAGATGGCTGATCAATTACTATATATGTGGATGTAGGTGATCATTTGGATGATGTCGATTCACTGGAGAGAGAGAGATTGGTCCCATTTGTGGCAGGTCGTGACTGATGAGGAGCCGGGAGTTCGTGACACTTTGGCATCATGTGGGTTACTGAAGTTCTTTGAGTGCCCCCTGATACAGGCCCAGGAGTTCCTCCTGTAGTTCTTGATTCAGATGTGGAGTCCGTATCTGCATTTTTTTTTGGTGAGGGGTGAGCAGTTGGCCTTCACTGCGGTGGATGATGTATATTTCTTGATGGGGCTCCCTTTTCAGGGAACTCCCTTACCGGCGGAGCCCGTAATACTTCGGAATGGGTAGTTGGTTGTCCTAGGCCGGAGATACAGTATGAGGGAGAACTTTATGTCAGGATTTATGGTGAGTATTGGAGTGATGGATGCCCTAGTTCATCGTTGTGTGGCAATGATGGTTGTGAGGGTATATGGTTCCCTCACAACTTAGCGGATCAGTGGTGGTCAGCTGAGGATTATGGAGAGGGCGCTGGTAGGAGAGCATTTTTCCTGGGGCTTGATTCTACATGCCAAGATGGTAGGGCAGCTAGATAGGTGTTGAGTTGTGGACTCAGGGGATTTTTCCTTTGGGTCGATCTTGGTGGCATGGTTTCTGGAGAGGGTGCCTATGTTGCACCTGAGAGTGTTATTGGGTGCACCTAGTGTGTGAGAGTCACAACTGCGGCGGTGGTCGACGGTTTTGATTCTCCACGTTGGTGGGGAGGGTGGCCACTATTTCACGGTCGAGGCTACAGAGGCATGGCATCAGATTCCATAGATTGTACTGCGGTACCCATACTTTAGGGTGGACTTTCAGGATGACCCGAAGATGGTGCTACCTCCAGGAGAGGTGTTCGACCACAGAGGTATGGTGTGATATTGTTATTTTGTAGATAGTATAGTATGTATATTTTTATGTATGGGTGGATGCTAATGCTATCATTTGTTTGTTGTATGTGCAGATGTAGGGCCTTGCAGGCGTGAGGTGGAGTTAGTTAGAGCGTCGACATGCCAAGGGTCGGTGAGACCTCCATGGGGAGAGTCGCGGGAAGGAGAGAGACGATGACGAGAGGATGTTGGGGCAAAGCATGTTGACGATGAGAGAGTGGCTAGAAGATGTCATTTTTATGACCCTAGTGTAGGGCCATCACATGCTCCTCCAGCCAAGGTCGGGGGAGAGTTTGAGGATATTCGTTGCCACTTGGAGGCGGTGCTATAGGGAGTGCCCAAGGGCATGTGGTCATGGATCCAGGACGAGGGAATCCTATAGAATTGTGTGGGGGTTATGTTGGTGTGGTGGACCATGGTCCAGAGAGCAGCAGTAGCAGGTGCTTCCATGATTGGGAGGATACCTACAGGTCTGGAGGGACCGATAGTGGGTGGGGCACCACCTTCTAAGGGAGGGCCAGGTGGTGGTTCTCTAGAGGCACCATGAGTGTCTCTGTATGTATTTATATAGGCCTGCGAGCCTACTGGGTGTAGTGGCACCAGTTTTGTAGCTATAGGGGTGAGGTGGTTCACCGACCTACGGATGTTCGTATATGTACGATATATATTTTTTTGTAAACATGTGGATAGCACATTTGACCGATATCTATATGGATATACATTTTGGGATCTTGGTGATGTTTACATGTGTTTTGTGTTTTGGTTGATGATGTCTAATTTATATGTTCTAATAGATTATAGGTGTTTGATGTATCTGTACTGGTAACCTGATGTGATAAATGCCAATCTAATACTTGGTTAGCCATGTTATCTACCATTTGATTAAATTGTCTTAGAATATGTGTGAATGTAATGGAATCAAAATGTCGAGATAAAAGTCTAACTTGCAGGTATTTGCAGAAGAGGAAAGGATCGTGAACATGGTACACATTATTGAGCTGGAGGACGACCAGTTGGGAATCAAGTAAAATGCTAAGGTAACGAACATGGAGATGGTTGGCCTCAGCGAGGAGACCAATGACAGCGGTGTATTATGCTTGATTGTTGGTGGCTAAGCCTAAACATATGCCGCTGGAGTGGAGAAGTTCATGTGAGGGTGAATAGAGGGCCCAAGCAGCCAAAGCAAGATTTTGTGTCCAATGGCCGATGGGGGTGGCATATGTCAACAACACGAGTGATAGATTAGACGTGAGGTATGGATGAAAGAAGATTAAAAACTCTAAAACAAACATACAAAAAGAAAAATCCTAGTGTAGAATGGCTACGCTTAGGCGTAAAATTTCTTTGAGTACAACCCATTGACGGGTTCTTTGAGAGGGTGGCCTTCGGGGGAGGCTAGACCGTATGTGCCTTTAGTAAGGAAATGTTGGATGATATAAGGTCCATGCCATAGTGACTTGAATTTTCCATGGTCGAGGATATTGTGAGTGACATCGTAAGTGAGGATGAGGTCACCTTCGTTGAATGAGTGAAGGTTGACATGGTGATCAAAGATGGCCTTTGATCGTTTTTTGGCTGCTTCATTGTTCTGTAATGAAGATCGACAATCCTCATCTAGGGACTCTAAGCTCAACAAATGCTACTCCATTGGAGAAGTGTCAGGTAATAGCTCAATAGCGGTGTGTAAGGTGGGAATTTCACACTCGAATGGAAGAGTGGCCTCCACCCCATGGACTAGATGAAAAGGTGTGAAACCAGTGGCAGTTTTGGCTGCCGTGTGATAGGCCCATAGTGCAGAGAATAACCTATGATGCCAATTGGTCTTATGTTTTTCAACCATGCACTACAACATGGTTTTGAGGACCTTGTTGATTTCTTCGACCTAGCCATTTGACTGG
This sequence comes from Picea sitchensis, assembly GCA_010110895.2. Taxonomy (NCBI): domain Eukaryota; kingdom Viridiplantae; phylum Streptophyta; class Pinopsida; order Pinales; family Pinaceae; genus Picea; species Picea sitchensis. The sequence goes on from SNQJ01S0008148.1 coordinate 97,753, forward strand.
GGGTAATATGAGGAGGAAAAATCATGGGAGAAGCCTAACCTGGATGAGATTTCGACGAAAATATCATTCTTCAAATGTTTCTTGTGATCAGAGACTAGTTGTAGTGGTACTCCAAAGCGGGAAATGACGTTGTTAAAGAAAAAACGGTCCACGGTCTCGACGGTATTGTTCAAGGTAGGCATGGCTTCAGCCCACTTGGTGAAGTAATCGACTACCACGACGATGTATTTGTGTCCATTGTTGGATGGAGGGTTGCAAGTCATGAATTCTATGCCCCATTTGAAAAAGGGGCCCGCAGTGGTGACTGGGTGTAGAAGAGTAGGTGGTGCTCATGCTTTGTTGGAGTAAAGATGACATTTGTCACATCACATCACAGCGTGAATACAATCATGAAATAAGGTAGGCCAAAAGTAATCGGCGCGAATGATTTTATGGGCGGTGGACATCCCTGAGAGGTGGCCCCCACAAGCGCCACTGTGGTAGTCGTTCAAGACTCGATTGGACTCGTTGATAGTTAAGTATCGACAGAGTATAGTGTCGACCCCTCGCCAATATAAAAGATCCCCGATGAGTAGGTAACGTGGGGCTTGGTGATGAATCCATCAACGATCGTCTCTGGAGAGGTGGTTTCCAAATTTTTGTGTTCAGAGGTAGATGAGGAGATCGTCATACCAAGGGTCATCTGAGGGGATGTAAAAGAGATGTTCGTTGGGGAAGTTGGTATTGACGGGGGAACTGGTAGTATCTGAGGGAAATGTCATGATTATTTTGGCAAGGATAAGGGCTTTCTTTCTCTTGGGTGTTGAGAATTCGAGGTCGTATTCTTGAAGGATGACTATCCATCAAGAAAATTTACCATTAATTTGCCGACGACTGAGCAAGTATTGCATGGGGTTGGACTTTGCTATGACTTTGGTAGTTTGAAGTAGAATGTAATGGAACAGCTTCTAGACTATAAGGACAACTACAAGGGCTAGCTTCTCTTCGTGATTTTTTTTCAAGGGTGTCCCTGAAATTTTTTTACTAATGTAGAAAATGACATGCTCACGATCGTCATCCCCTATTTGGACAAGAACTCCTGCTATTGAGACGATTGAGGCTGATATGTAGAGGATATAGTCACGGTTATAGTCAGGTGGACTAATCAACGAAGCATTGGAGAGAGTTGCTTTAAGATCACAAAAGAGGTTTGGGCATGTTCATCCCATTGGAATGGGATGTCATGATGGAGTAAGCGAAGGAAGCCGTGTGCACGAGTAGTGTAATCTGGGACAAATCATCGTAAAAAGTTAGCTTTGCCTTGTAGGCTCTATAGTTGGTGTAAATTCTGAGGGGGTGGAATTTTTTTGATGGCTTGGACTTTGAGAGGGTCCATGGTAATGCCACATTGGGATATGATGAACCCAAGGAGGCACCCAACAGTGATGCAAAATACGCATTTGAGGGGGTTCAAGCGGTTGTTGTACTGACGACACCTTTGGAAGACGATTCGTAAATCATTGAGATGCTGAGTGCATTTCTTGGATCGAGTTGTGAGGTCATCCAAGTATGCAAGAATGATATGAGTCAGATCATGAAAGATGTATGTCATGGCCCATTGGAAAGTGGCACCATCATTCTTGAGGCCAAATGGCATGACACGATACACAAAGGTGCCCCAAGGGGTAGTGAATGCAGTTTTGTACTAATCGGCTAGGTGAATTTGGATTTGGTTGTAGCCAGAGAATCCATACATGAAGGACAAAGCCTCACGACCCATGCAATCATCGATAATTTGGTCGATGAAGGGCATTGGAAAATTGTCTTTTGGACAAGCGTGATTGAGGTCACGAAAGTCCATACAAACACGGATAGTGCCTTGTTTTTTGTTGATAGGGAAGGGGTTGCAGAACCATGACGTATATGCGATGGGGTAGATGAACCCTGCAGTGTGTAATTTGTCAATCTCGGCTTTGATGGCCGATGCTTTGGATGGGTGTAGTGGTCGCTGTTTTTTATGGACAGGTGTGATATCAGGCTAGGTGTCTATGCGATGTTCGACAATAGAGGGATCAAGGCCATGCATCTCTGTGTACGACTAGGAAAAAATGTGTCGGTATTCCTGGAAGAAGGATTTGTAGGCAGCGATTTCTTCAGGAGAGCACGCAACGCCAATGTTGATTTCCTTTATAATTTTGAATTTGATGGAAATATCTATTTTGATGGTTGGGGAAATATTGGCCATATTTCCTTCCTCAAAAGCGTCGGGGGCAGGGATAAGGTTATTGAACCAATCTATATGCCCTGATGGGAGAAAATCTTTGGTTTTGACTGCAAATATGGGTTGTTGGTTAGGAGGTGTGAAGGATTCCTGTGAAAGAAAGAGCACTCTGTGGTGGAGCACATCCCATGGGAAATTGGGGGTAGTTAAATCCTCGAGGATATCTTCATCGCAGTGAAACTGTCGTGAATATAGGGGATCGAGAGGATTGACATTAGTTAATGTCACTGTGTCGTTGTCTTCTGCTGATAAATAAGTAGGGGGATTGATGCAAGGGAATTGTGATGGTTCGCTCGACATAAACCAAATATCAAGATATTGTGGGTTAAAAACGATAGTCGAACGTAAAATTTCCGTAGGAAAATGAACTGGAGAATTGGGGGGATTTGGAGGTAAATCCTTGTATAAATCATCTAAGAACCATGGAGGAGTAGGGAGTGCTCCAGGATGAGGAGAAGTAATATGAAGAACCTCTAGTGATGGAGTAGGGTTAATCACCGATTCTACAGGGGGGGTAAGATTTTGAATCAGGGCCATTTGGCGTTGTCTGTATTCAATGATCGTAGGACATTGGTACATGAAATGATCTAATGATTCACAGAGAGAGCAAGGGCACCTCATACATTTGTTGACTGAAGTCGTGACATAATGGATGTCCGTGACATTGGTTGAGGATGATGCAGATGGACTGGGTTCTTGCTGAAAGCTCTAGCGTACTGCTTCTAGCGTCTGTCGAAATTGGGGTAGCATTGGGCAATGGTGTGTATAATGGCCATATTCGGAACAGGTGGCGCATGCGAATTTGGTTCGCAGTCCTTTGTTACTGGTGTTCTTGGAGATAGCGGCAATACTGGAGGAAGTGACGAGCAGTGGTGGTGCTCGAGGGATTTGAATGAGATTACATAACTTGGAGAGAGATGGGCACTTGTTGGTGGGGTGTCTGTCTTTCTCGCATAGCGCACAAGGAGGTTGGACACGTAGGGGAAGTAGAGCAATGGGCTCCTTCTTTTTTTCATTTGCCCCCAGTTGTAGTAGGGGTGCTAACGAGTGGGGGTGTGGGTGAGACGGTGGGGGTAAGTATGGGAATCCGCATCAGGATTCCTTCAGTTTGGGGAGGGAGGGATGGTTGAGGGACCATCTCAGGTGGATGGAGATACCATATTGGAATTTCTAACACCATGTTAGGAAGGGTGAGCGTTGTGGCTACCTGGAAAGCTTGTACACCTGGTGGGGGGTAAAAGAAATGGATTTGGGTAATGGCTTGGGGGACTATTTCCCAAACTGGGATATGGCCCTAGGGGAGGGGAAGATCAGGAATCGGTAGAGTTGAACAAGTTCCAAGAGGTTCCTAAGGAAGGTATTATGCGACTAATGGTACGTCAGGGGAAAAAGAGGCCTCGATGGGAGGGAGAATATATTCAGTTTCGTTGGATAAGACAACACATACTTGATTGGAAGGATGAATGAGCAGTGGTGTGCCATGGTATGTCCCAAGCAAGGATGGGTCTTTGAAAATTTAGGGGCCCATCTCGATGAGTGGGTATGTATCGGGATTAGTGTGGATGAATGGGAGGATATCATCGATGTTGGTAGAATGGTTAGGCTCATAATGTGAAACCTAATCGATGGTAATGATCTTCCCGTTATGGGGGAACATCATGGTTTGAAATACAGAAGAAGCAACTGCCTTCATAGAATACATGTATCTATGACCGAACAAGATATTGTATTCGAGTGGGGCATCGATAACCTCAATATCAATGAGAATGGTTTTTCCCCCGAGTTCTACAGGGACATTTTGGAAGATCCCTTCGGAAGAAGATGGTTGTCCATCATAAGCTCTTAAGGTAATGGCAGATGGTATGAGTTCAGAGGAACCAAGTTTCTGCCATACGGATTTGGACATGATACATGTGGATGCACCTTCATCAATGATGCACCGATGAATGGTAATGTTCCATATTTTCATGGGGATTTGAAAAGAGATAAGAGAGGGGAGGCAAGGTTCTCCGCTGTCGAGAACAAATGTGATGAGTTGGGTATCGACAGGATCAACTGCCCCCAGGGCGGAAAGTAATGACTTCCGCTGAGTGGGACAAGTTTGAAGGACTTATAAGACTGACATGACAGTCGAGGATTGTGCCAAGTCATCGACCAAACTATAATTATGAGCCGCCCTAACCTGAGGGTTGTGGACATTCTTGCACAATGGGATGCAAGGAATACAAAGGGTATTTCAGTATTAGGGCAAGGAATCATTAAGGGGGGTCCAGTTGTGATTGGGGTTGCTTCTGAGGTGGTGGGAGAAGACTCAAGGGGTGTGCTATATTGATGACTGTGTGTTTGCAGAAGGACTTCTTCTTCACTGGTGAGGAGGATAGTGTGATCGACAGGATTGCCCGTATTGGGATACTGTCCCAACTCTGGTGGGGTAGGTTGCATGTCTTGTTGGGTATTTATCACCCCTTGGTGTGGAATGGGGTTTTGTAGAACGGTTGGGTGTGGTTGTTGCACATATTGTTGTGGGGCCTGCGGAAGGGCAGGCGGTGCTGAGGGACTTGGTCCATTAACAGCGTCTTTCATTCATTTAAAGTTAGCGATTTGGGGGAAATGGTGAGTATAGTAACTAAAATCACCGCAAAGGGAACAAGGGAAGTTTGTTCGAATATTGTTGTTGTTATTTCCTTGGAATTTATTGTTATTTCCCCCTTAAGGGTTCTGGTTCCCCACATTCTAGTTGCCCCCAACCAGTTGGTTTTGTTGGGGATGGTTTCCTCCTTGCCCTGGATTATTATTATTCTAGTTTTTTCCTTTCTTTTTGGTATTATTCGACTGATGGGTCGGGTTGGCCATATTCAGTTGTTCAAAATTTTGGTATTGTTGAATGGGAGAGGGTTGAACAAAATTAACCCCAGTGTATGGGTGTCCTTGTGGTGGAGCCATGGGTTGTGGGGGACCAGGAAATGGAAAGTATAGATTATGATGTGATGATCCGTAGGGTACATAGGAAGGTGTGGTGCTTTCACTAGTGCTTAGGGTATAAGATGTGGTAGAGGGGGTATCGGATCTTGGTTGGACAGGTAGGCGTATTGTGGGTGTCGACGGGGGTCCATTTATGGGTGGAGGTAGGGAAACAGGGTATGGTTGTTGATAAGGAGAAGGAGGATAATAAGGTATTCCTCCATATGCCAGCAGATACTGAGGGGTTCCATACATTGGTGGTTGTTGGGGATGTGAATTGTGGTGTGAAGTGGTACCAATCAATCCATCCGTTGAGTGAGACATCCCAACTTTGTCATGGCCGAATGGCATGGGTCTTGGGGCATCGGGGAGTACTGTATATAAGTATCCTGACTGGGAATAGATGAGTTCGAACTGTTGGGCCTTGCTAATGGCTTCTTCTTCAGACTGGGGGAAGGTGGCAGCCACATCTTTGGCAAGGAGGGAAACAAGTGATTTGAGGAACCAATTGAGACATTGTTGTGGAGTAGCTTCAGCTTTGCAAAGACTATGTCGTTGATGCCATTCGTGAATGTGGTCAGCGATGTGCATGACAGAGGTTTGTTTAAATTCCAAGAGTAGTTCGAGGCCATTGTCATGACGAATTGGTAGTTGAAAGAAGGTCAAGAATGTTGTGGCCCAGGATTCAAAGGTCACATGGGACCCAGATTTTTCTTCTACATACCACTTATCTGATGGGTTAGTGAGTGTAGGTTGAAGTAACCTCAATCAGATGGAATCGTCTGTGATGTTGTTTGAATATCACCATAAGTGAAAGGTCATGACATGGTTGGCGGGATCGTCTCCCAGTTTTCCTTCAAACTTGGGGATGTATGAAGGGAGTTTGGTAGGCATTGCAGGCCATGCGGGGTTGTGCAATATAGGATCATTGGTAAGTTTAGTTAGATCCAGTATGTTGAGGGAATCCAAGTAATGCATCTGAGGTGGTGGTGGAGGATCAGCTCTAGCCATAGTGTGAGTGTTTTGCATACCTGACCCTTGAGGGGGACTAGGTGGGTTTGTACTTCCCCCTTGAGAAGAATTTGGTCCCATGCTTCCGTGGAAAGGAGAGTGTGGGGATGTTTGACCTTGGGAAGTGGACCCAAGTAAGGTGGAACCAAGCAAAGCTGATCCTAAGATAGTGGCACTCACAGGGGTGTGAGAAGGTGGAGTCGATGAGTTGGCAAGACTAGGAACTCCCCCTAGAATAGGAGGGAGATTTAGAAAGCATCTGGAATGATGGGGGTTATGTGGGTCCCCTATGATGTCCAACTAGATGAGTGGATGTGTGTGAATGGTGGTGAGAGAAATAAATAAACAAGAGCCTTTGCCACAATTTTTGAACCTTCATAATATATTTCCTAATCAGATGTATCAGAAGGGCATCATACATAAAGAAATTTGATAAAGAAGCATATATGTGGATAGGTGGATTTTGTCCACATTGGAGAACAAAGAAAACAAATGCTCGTGTCCTAAAAGACATAACATCCTTCCTCTCAAATAGCACTAGAGCTTCCAATAGCACTCGACAATGGGGTTTGAAGCCACCGAAAGAGAAATTACTGAAGGATGAAGCAATCAGTTATAATGAGGGGTATAGAAGGCATATCCTGAAAGAGTTGGAGATATTTCCCAATAGTCGCACAAAATTTGATCAAGGTGCAATTGCAGCCCACAATTTCCACCTGGGTGGATGTCCTAAATTTTGGTCACTAGGTACCTCAGTCAAAATGCGGCATTTAGTTTTTCGGCCTAAGAAATGGGTCATGGGATGGATCCCGTCCAAGAGGTGGATGTCGCAAGGGGGGATGCACAGAACAACTGGACCTTGGCCTTCAACCCTTCACGGGTATCTCCCTTCCTTATGGTGTAGGAACACTTGACTTGGAGGATTCAAAAGTTCCCTATTTGTCAACTTCTACTGTTTTGACGATGTGAGAACCAGATAAAGGGGAGTTATTTGGATGCCTATCCCCGATATCCTACCTAGACTGAAAATTTTCTTTTGGCACCTCCTATGGAGGAAAACTTAGTGAGTTTTTAGAAAGATTTTAGGTGTGGTTGTTTGAGAGATTGGGGGTGTAAACCAACCTCATTGAAATTAAGTGGGAGTGGATAGTCTCGTCAAGAAAAGGGGTGCGGAGTTTCAGAATCCCAATGGAGGAAACTTACTTCAACCTCCACGATTTCTAGATAAGAATATGTGAGTGATTTGTGAAATTTGTGTGTGAACAAGTGAAAGTGTGCCAATTTTTTAATAATTTAGGTGTCACCTTGATGCATGTGGACTTCGCTTGGTCCTTACAAGTTTTGATTTACCTAAGTTACTATGTGTCATTGGTACAACCTTGCGGAATTTTAAAGTCCCTAGGAAACTAACATGTGGACATGTGGGTCCTTATTATTCCTTTAACTCCCTATTGTGATTTAATCTAAGAAATCTTTGAAACTATCCTAGATTGTGGACATGTGGGCATGTATGGGCCCATTACAAAAACTTTAAACTTCCCTAGTGATTTCATCTAAGAAAGTAAATTTCAACACTATCCTATCTTTGTAGCATGTGGGCATGTATGGTCCCTTACAATTTTAAGATGTGTTTGAAAAATAAACTAAGAGAAGTCTCGAGTGTTATCGGATAAATCAGTAGGTGTAGACACTAACAGATCTCCCTAGATCCACCTGGATCTAGAAAAAAACAGGACAGGACATGACTCTTTCCCTAAGTTGCAATCATTGAATCTACTACTAAGAAGGAATGAGTGACATACCTTTATATCTCTTCCTTAGGTCTTTGTTGTTCCCGCTTCACTCCAGTGCTCTTGTGAAATCAGGTCCAAGACAACACAAACTAACCAAAGTGAAGATAGAAAAGTATATCTAATGTCAACCTATGCATATGATCAAGGAGTTATGCAATAAAATAAGAGTGATTTTATGGGAAAGGGACATGTCGATATATTATATTAAATGAAAGTAGAAGATACAACCATATCACCTTGATGTCGCAAGCTTCCTTTAAGTGACCCTTGGTTCCAACACACACACTTGCTCTGCACTTGCATGAAGAAGATCCAGTGCAACTTGATAGACCAAATAGAGTCTTCAAGCTTCCATCCAAGCAGAGTTCTTCATGCAATTCTTTCACCAATTCTTCATTCAATCTTGCTTAACCTTTTCCATGAGAAACCTTTCAATATATAGGAGAAGGAGAGATGGTTAAATGGATGAGGATGATCCCACTAAATCTGATAAGTCAGTAGGATGCCAACCATGCGAATGCCAACTCATTTTCTAGAAGATTCATTTCTAGAACCTTCATGATCTCTTCTCTTTTGCAAGCTTTGAAACAGGTTCGCACCCTACCTATAGAGCAGACTACGAATAGTTTGCACCCTAAGTTTGGGTTACCTGTGAGAATGAAGGATTTTCACACCCTGTAATATAGGCAGCCTGCGAACTCATCTTAAAAATGTGTTTTTGGAAGGAGACAACAGTCACTTTTCTCAGGCAAAAAGTCCTTGTGGGAGCCTGAATACATCACTTGTAGAGACATCACCAGAGTGACAAAAATCATGTGTAACACTGAGAGGGGTTGTTGTCCTCTCCTAAAGATTTTGTCTTTTTAGGGGAGATGAAATTGTCCCTCAACCTCTTTCTGATTCTCAAGATTTATTTGGAGCACGAGAGAAGAGAATACTCAACGATTGATATCCAATTTCTAGTCCCAATGCAAGTTTTAAATGTGATGTAGAATGATTCCCACTTAACCTTTAATCAAAGCAAGCCATCCATGTGGCAACATGAAAACAAAAAAAAGGAAAAAATTATGATTTTAACCCCCTAAGTGCCTATGTTTTGACTAATCCATTTATATGGAGAGGGAATGTAAGTGTGGTGCAGATTACAATATGCATGGAATCAATTTTAAGAAGGCTTTGGGCCCTCCATAGATCACAAAAAGATTACAAAGTGTATTTTTCTACATAGGTGTGCGGGTCTCAGAATAGACAGAGGTGCTTTGAGCGCCAATGCACAAACTAAAAGAGACTTATGGGCACGGGTGCACAAAAGGCATTGAGTAATACAGTGGTTTTGACGCACGTGCATACGATGCCCAACCGTGGGCCAATAAACCTGCACACACCTATCACAGGGCCATGAAGAAAATTCTGGATGGAATTCTCTTAACTCATCTTTTAATTTGATATTTTGTAGGTCGGATCGGGTCGGTTATGGTACCTGCAGGTTAAATAAACAAAAAGAAGAGCTAAAATAACCCAAATAGGGTAGGAAATTGATACCTTTCCCCAATGGAGTCGTCAATCTATTTCACCTCTTTTGTCACCTAAATGAGAAAAATAATGGGGCTTACAAGCCCAGTTGGGTCAGCTAGGCAAGACAGCAGTAAAGAAAAGGGTTAGAAAGATAAAGCATAAAAGATAAGAAAAGAATTAAACTAAGAATGATAAAAACAATTAAACTATAGTGCATAAGAACCTAAGAACAAGGAACAAACAAGACTCATGCCACCAATGGAAAGGATTGTATTAGTGGAAAGAAAACACCAAGAAGAAATAGAGACTTTGGGTCCCCTCTTTCTCCAAGGGAGGGCTCTTGGACCCCCAAATATTGAGCTCGTCTTACAAATGAGAAACTAGGATGAAATGGTGAAGAGAATCCAAAGCACATTCATTCTAGAGGTGATATGAATGGCTAAGTGTAATGGTCCTAGCATACTCTTGATGAGGAAAGAGGATCCTCCAAGAGAATACCAACAACATAACAATACAAATGAATTCCTTGAAAATGTAGTGCACCCATGGCTTCCTATTATAGCATAACTTTGAGTCATTAGTCAACCAACTTTTAGTGTGAACAAGGGGCTATTTAGGGCACCTTTAGGTCTTTGACCAACCACCCATCCAGATTCAGCTAAGATTTGGATGTCAAATCGACTTGGAAGCTGACTCAGAAGTGGGTGGGAGGCCAACCAATATCATAAATGCATAGTTCTGAGTTATGCATGGCTTTTTGTGACCACAGTCGCGCATCGGGCGCCTGTGTGATTTTTCCTTAATAGCGGTGTGATTTTTCCTTAATATGTTCCAATTCCTTAATAGCGGTGGCCAACTCATCTTCATCCCTTTTTTCTCTATCCAGGGTGGCATCTTTGATTTCCATCCCTGCATCGATAAGTTCGGATGTCTTGGTGTGCCCTGGGTTGATCATTTTTCCTCTGTGGTGATGAGGATGGAGCAATATAGAGTAATTATACTTTTATTGGTGGTTCTCTACATGATAGATTTCCTGTTCTGGTCATAAGAGATGGCATGTATGTCAACAACTTCATCTACTGGTTTGGAGATTTTCTTATCTCCCCAGGTAAGCATCTTTCCTGGGCCTTCGATGGTGTATATCTGTTCGAGAATGGGTTCTCGAACCCCCTCCATATGTTCCAAAGGTCCAACCTCTTTTTTTTTCTCATCGGGAGGTTGAGAACCGGTTGAAATTGAATCATCGCGGGTAGACTCGGTACTTACTTGATAATCAATCGT